>KV003622.1:108410-129754 GCA_001598015.1 Dorcoceras hygrometricum | reverse complement strand
ACAGGGGCCCACCAGAGGCAGCCAGCCTCGCGCAAACGTTGCGCGTTGATGCGAACACCCTACGGGTGTGCGCCATGGTTGGCGCGCGGCCGTGCGTTGCGCTTAGCGCAGCGATGCCGCACTCGAGGAGGCGTGCGTACGGCTGCCGACGCGTGATTTGTTGGCGGCGGCCGCCGTCCGACGTGATTTCCCGCAGATTGTTGCGACGGTTGATTTTTCCTTCTAGGTTTTGTTCGGGCCTGTCCCGGGCAGCCCATGAAGTTTTCGGGCCGATATTCGATATCGGGCCGATTTTGGTCGATTTTGAAATATTGAAATTTTTGGGCCTAAAATTGTTTTAAGCCCAATTTAATGCAATTAAAATTGCAAAATATGATTTTATTTGTAAATATGATTTTATAATTAAATATGATTTTGTTGATTAAAATATGATTTTATCGACAAAATGCGATTTTATTATAAAATGCGATTTTATGATTAATATATGATTTTGTGGTAAATAATTTGATTATTTTATTTATGCATATTAATTAGATTGATTGCATGTTTGGGATGATCGAGAGCCATGCCCAATGTGTTAGGTGTATGCTTTAGGTTTTGCGATTTCGATTGTAACATATTGTTGATTATCATTTTTAAAGTGGGTCTGTTTGTGGCCCGTTCCCACCCCTAAATTGTATCCCTTATGTGTCATGGAAATTTAATTCTAAATTACTAGACTTAGTGGGAGGACATTTGAAGATGGTGGGCCGATGACGATCAAAGATATTGAAGACCGAAGATCTGTAAAACCGGAAGTAATTGTAATAGGATTGCATTGCATATTGCATTTCACCTAGGATTGGACCCAGGTCCGTGATTGGCAACCACGGACCGCATAGATCTCGTGATCGATCATCCCAAAGTTAGTTATATATTTCATATATATGTTGAATCCGCATGTTTTAAATTTTGATTTAAAATTGCATGAGACCAAAATTTTTCAAAATTAAAATCCCTCGTTTTAAATACGATTTAAAACTTATATCAAGATAAAAGTTTATTCGATAAACTAAGGGAATTTAAATTGTTTAAATCTCCTACCTTCCATCAACAATGGGTGTACGCCGATGCTACCCGCATACATGGTCCGGCTCATATTATTGAGGGGGTTATGTATGCCGGAAAGCTGTCCACGCCATTGACAATTGTTGTGAGTCGGTTGGAACTCCCTTTAACGTTGGCTCATATTATTGGGGACGTTAAGGGGACCGTCCTTCACGACTCAACATTGATGGGTCATCTTGACACGTGATAGTAAACGGCGTCATATTATTGGGCCCTTACTGGACGTGAGGTGAATACATGGAGGTTGCACCGGTTGCAATTGGAAACTACCTTTTGGGGGTCAGGTTGGATGATATTATTCGGGACCATAATCGCTTGATTGGGCTCCGTGTACCCACTAAGGAAACTTGCTTTCCCGATTTCATTAGAGGATGGTGAAATCGTTAAAATAGTGGGAGGGTAATTCATAGAACTAAACGACCTTGTTTTCTGTCCTAGCGTTATTTCATATATAGTTAGTAATGTATGTCTGTTTTCTTTTCAGTATAACTGCATTTATAATGTCTTCGATCAAAAACCCACTCGCTGCTATACTTGATAGCAACAAGTTCATCGGTCTGAACTACCAAGACTGGCTTCGAAACCTCAACATTGTGTTGGCTTCGGAGAAACTTCTTTATACGATAGAGAAGAGCCCTCCGAAGGAAGCCCCTGCCAATATCAGCCCTGAGGAGCTGGTGACGCTTCAACAATGGTGGGACGACGAGCTTAAGACTCGATGCTATGTGATGGCGTCGATGTCCAACGAAATGCAACGGCGCTTTGAGAAGACAAAGTATGCTGCTGACATACTCTTTCATCTCAAAGAACTGTATGGGGAGAACTCTCGACATGAGAGGTTCACCGCTGTCAAGTAGCTTATTACGAGCCGCATGCGGGATGGGACTTCGGTCCGCGAGCATGGGGTTCGTATGATTGGGCTCGTTGAAAAGCTGGCGGGCCTTGATATCACACTTCCACACGAGCTGTCTGTGGATGTGCTTCTCCTCTCACTACCCGCTGCATTCGACCCCTTTGTGGTCAACTTGAACATGAACAAGCTGGCAGCCACCCTTGAAGAGGTGGTTAACATGCTGGTCGTGTTTGAGGGAACCATAAAGAAGGACAAGCCCGTCCTCCTTATGGGCTCTTCTTCCTCTGCGAAGATGGGGCCCAGACGCAAGGGTAAGAAGTGTTCTGCCCCTGCGAAGGAGGAAAAGCTCACTAAGAAGCCAAAGGCAAAGGCTTCCAAGCCGAACAAGTCTGAGGATGTTTGCCACCACTGCCACAAGCCTGGGCATTGGAGGAGGAACTGCAAGGAGTACCTCGAGCAGTTGCGAACTGCGAAAGGTATGTTCAATATCGAAATAAATATGTCTCTTAATTCGACTTCTTGGGTACTTGATACCGGATGTGGATCGCATATCTGCAATGGTTTGCAGGTGATGACAAGAAGCCGGCGTCTTAGAGAGGGTGAGACCCACTTGAGGCTTGGCAATGGAGCAAGAGTTGCTGCAGTAGCTATAGGAGATGTTTATTTATTTCTGTCTTCTGATTTTAAGTTGTTATTGAGAAACTTTTTGTTTGTTCCCAAATTAATAAAGAACATTATTTCTGTTTCTATGCTTGATAGTGATGGATATTCTTGTATGTTTGCTAATTCGATTTGCAATATTTACAAGAATGAATGTTTAATAGGAATTGGGGAACGCGAAAATGATTTATACACCTTAAAATTAAAGGACGTTCCAACTCGCGATGTCGAAACACATACAAAAACTATTAAAAGGAAATACGATAACTTAAACCCAGCACAACTTTGGCACGCTAAGCTAGGTCATATTTCTCTTAATAGGATGAACAAGTTAGTTAGGAGTGACATGTTTGATCTGTCAGACATTAACTCCCTACCGACTTGTGAGTCATGTCTCAAAGGAAAGAGGACTAAGCAACCCTTCAAGGGCAAGGGTGAGCGTGCTCAAGGCCTATTGGATTTGATCCATACTGATGTGTGTGGTCCACTTAGTATTGATACTAAGTACGGTCACACATACTTCATCACCTTTACCGATGATTATTCTAGGTATGGGTACTTGTACTTAATGAAGCACAAGTCTGAATCCTTTGAAAGGTTCAAAGAATTCAAGGCTGAAGTAGAAAATAAATTAGGCAAAAGTATTAAAGCATTTCGATCCGATCGAGGTGGTGAATACTTGAGTGCTGAGTTTCAAGACTATCTGAAAAATAATGGGATTCTCGCACAGTGGACCCCTCCGGCCACACCACAGCTCAATGGTGTAGCGGAGCGTCGTAATCGAACTTTGATGGACATGGTTCGATCTATGATGAGCTTCACTGAGCTTCCTACCTCGTTTTGGGGGTATGCGCTCGAAACGGCGGTAATGTTGTTGAACAATGTCCACACCAAGGCAGTGGATAAGACTCCATATGAGATGTGGATGGGAAAACCACCAAAATACTCATACATGAAGATTTGGGGATGTCCTGATTACGTGAAGCAGACAGTGGGAGATAAGCTAGATACGAGATCCATCTTATGTTACTTCGTTGGGTATCCAAAGAATTCCATTGGATACTAATTCTACTATCACAACGAAACAAAAGTGTTTGTTTCTAGAAATGCCACCTTTATGGAAAGGGAATTTCTTCTTGATAGAAAAGGCAAGATAGTAGAGCTAGAAAAGGTTCGAGAACCAATTGAAGTACCAAGTGAATCTCCCGCACCTACAGAGCCAGAACCAGAAATGGTCGCACCTAGGAGATCTGAAAGGGTTCCTAGGGCTCCTGAGAGATATGGTTTTCTCCTTGAAGATGATCAAAGTGATCAAGTTGTTGGATCTGATCCAAGAACCTTGAAGGAGGCAATTTTCGATGCTGATTCAAATTTGTGGCTTGAAGCAATGCAGTCTGAGTTTGACTCAATGCATGCGAACCAAGTTTGGACTCTTGTTAACCCTCCCGAAGGAATTGTTCCTATTGGGTACAAATGGGTATACAAGAGGAAATTTGGGCCTGATTGTAAGGTAATGACCTACAAAGCACGACTGGTCGCGAAAGGTTACACTCAAAGGCAAGGTGTTGACTATGATGAAACCTTTTCACCAGTCGCAATGTTCAAGTCGATTAGAATCTTACAAGCCATAGCCGCATGGTACGACTATGAGATATGGCAAATGGATGTGAAAACTGCGTTCCTTAATGGAAATATTAAGGAAGAGATCTATATGATGCAGCTTGAGGGTTTCACATCTGTGGGAAGTGAGCATAAGGTATGTAAACTTCAGAGATCGATCTACGGTCTCAAACAAGCATCGAGAAGTTGGAACCTGAGATTCAATGAAACAATTAAGGAATTTGGTTTCATCAAGAATCCCGAGGAGCCATGTGTATATAAGAAGGTAGTTAAAAGCGCTGTGACATTCCTCGTACTTTATGTTGATGACATTCTACTCATTGGGAATGATGTAGGAATGTTGCAGTCAACTAAAGTATGGTTATCTAGTAGATTCTCGATGAAGGAAATGGGTGAAGCATCCTATATTCTTGGAATACAGATCTATCGGGATAGATCTAAACGGATGCTCGGACTCACCCAAGCTACCTACATCGATACCGTACTTAAGAGGTTCTCTATGGAAGAGTCCAAGTGAGGACACCTACCTATGTGCCACGGGGTCACTCTATCTAAGTCTATGTGTCCAAAGACTGATGAGGAGATAGAGAGTATGGCACGTGTGCCATATGCCTCGGCAATAGGTAGTATTATGTATGGCATGATCTCAACTAGATCGGATGTCGCATATGCTCTGAGTGTCACGAGCCGCTACCAGGCCAACCCCGGCCAATTGCATTGGAAGGCTGTGAAGGATATTCTTAAGTACTTGCGAAGGACTAAGAATATGTTCATGGTCAATGGGGGTGGTGAACTGAAATTGGAAGGCTACACTGATTCTAGCTTCCAATGTGACGTGGATGATTCGAAGTCAAACTCTGGATTTTTATTCATGCTCAATGGTGGTGCTGTCTCTTGGAAGAGTTCCAAGCAAGACACCATCGCGGATTCAACCACTGAGGCTGAGTACATTGCAGCATCAGCTGCTGCTAAGGAGGCGGTTTGGATAAGGAATTTCGTCCAAGAGTTGGGCGTCATTCCTGATGGAGTTGGTCCAGTCCCGGTGTACTGCGACAACACGGGTGCCATTTCGCAAGCAAAGGAGCCTAGGTCTCACCAAAGATCCAAACATATACTGAGGAAATACCACATAATCCGGGATATTGTGGCTAGAGGTGACATAGCAGTTGAGAGAGTCGCCACTGCGGACAACGTTGCTGATCCACTTACGAAGCCCTTGCCAGGACCCTTGTTTGAAAAACATCACGAAACAATGGGACTGCGTCTGATGAGTAGTTGGCTATAGGGCAAGTGGGAGATTGTTAGAGTAGATGTCCAACTAGCCAACTTGTGGCGTGTGGGTTTACAGACTCTTGTATGAAACGATCTTTATATATGATATTCGCATTTGTTTATGGCGTTCTTTATTTTCATTATGATTATAATGTTAACAATTGTGTTGGATAAAGACCTAGAATGCACCATAGTGTATGTTAGATATGATAGTGGGTATGACGTCTATCATAAAACACATCTAACAGTCACTGTGCATTCTGAATACGTTCCTAGTCGATTGGGCCGTCAAAATGAGGATAAGGCCGCCCGAGCTTGAGACTAGCATCTGCGATGCGAATTACCATGTTTCATTGGTAGGGAACATTGTGATGTTCTGAGCATGCAGATGGATAGTGACCTGGTGATCTATCGAACTACCCTCGTTCGGACTTTCCAAGTGGTTACCATTTGTCTAGTGGAAAAGTCCAAGGTCTTGGTTGTACTGATTAATCCTCACTACATGAAACGTCATTGAGACTCTACATGATAGACGTCTCACTTTGGCTCGTTTTCCGACTCACTTGGGGTCATTAGGCGGCGGGATTGGGTGAGATCCCGATGCATGAAGGATTCGATGCTTCGTTGTCGAGGATTCACCGCTAGCTCTCATGCGTGGATATCCTATGCTATCTGAGGGGATAATAGTGTATAAATATCTGGCCAGAGTAATAGAAGTGTTTTAGGTAAATGGGTTTGCCTAGTAACACTCGCGATGTCACTATTCGATCCCCAAGATGTATGCATAGATATCGGAAATATAGCGACTCTCGATTTACCAATGGTCGTTGATCTTATCGGGATATATGTGTTGAAAGGACCGTACTATACGCTAACCACGACCAACTGGTTCTTGCAGGCACTATCAGTGATACCTAGGGGATCATGGGGCGATGTTGCTAGGCACTTTGCCATGATCCGATGGGTCAGTCCGAAATTGTGATTTCGGAGCCGCAATGGTTGTGGGGCCCACGGCTAGCTGTATCCCTGAACCATTGAGGGTCACACAAGTACTGGATTCATGATTCCCGCATGGAAACTGAGCTCAATGTGTTGAGCACTTGAGGATGATTTTAGGGAGTGCGACTTCCTAAAAGTCAATAGGGGTCAAATTGCGATTTCCCGTTGTTGAGGGGCAAAACTGTCATTTTGGACTAGGTATCTGAAACATTGTTTTTCACATCATAATATTCAGTTTTGGAAACTGAGTCGATCGGTCCGATCAGATCGTCGATCGAAGTTATGATGAAACCGCAGTGATTTAAATGAACCGAATGTTCATATGGACTTGGGCCTGACCCAAGTCCAATGGGCCGGTTCAAGCCCATGTATATTGATTATATACTAAATATTGATTAGGGCTTGATCACACAAGACTCATAACATAAGCCTAGCCTCCACACTAGACAAATCGGCCGCCCACCTCTCTTCTCCTCTCGGCCACCACGCTCCGCCGTCGGCCCCTCCACGCGCCGCCCTTCGTCGGACTTGTTCCGGCCATCGTGAAGAGGTGTTTCCGTCCGTGCAAAAATCCATCAGCTTTCTAGTGCAGGCTGATTAGAGGAAGATTGAATCCGGTCGTGGACCTGATTGATGATCTACCGCCGCCTATAGTTTGAAGTGCCGGTTTCCTCGTGAAACTGGTCGGAGCCAGGTGCCTAGACGCCAGAAAGGTATTCATCTACGAACACCCTATGTATGTTTGTAGATTGTTACTAATGTATTGAACGCTTTCCAGGGCTAATTTTTGTTTTCCGCTGCGCCCCCGGGAAGTGGGATCCGGATCCGCCATCGCCTTTCCAACAGAAGTATGTGTGACCGTACTTAGTACCAATGCTAAATGGACCACACACATCAGTATGGATCAAATCCAATAGGCCTTGAGCACGTTCAGGCTTGCCCTTGAAGGGTTGTTTAGTCATCTTTCCCTTGAGACAAGATTCACAAGTCGGTAGGGATTTAATGTCTGACAAATCAAACATGTCACTCCTAACTAACTTGTTCATCCTACTTAGGGAAATATGACCTAGCGTAGCGTTCCAAAGTTGTGCTGGGTTCAAGTTATCGCTCTTCCTTTAATTGTTGTTGTATGTGTTTCGACATCGCGAGTTGGAACTTGTTTCAATTTTAAGGTGTATAAATCGTTTTCGCGTTCCCCAATTCCAATTAAACATTCATTCTTGTATATATTGCAAATCGAATGAGCAAAAACACAAGAATATCCATCACTATCAAGCATAGAAACATAAATTATGTTCTTAATTAATTCGGGAATAAATAAAACGTTTCTCAATAACAACTTAAAATCTGAAGACAGAAATAAATAAACATCTCCTATAGCTACTACAACAACTCTTGCTCCATTGCCCAGCCTAAAGTGGGTCTCACCCTCTCTAAGACGTCGGCTTCTTGTCATCACCTGCAAATCATTGCAGATATGAGATCCACATCCGGTATCAAGTACCCAAGAAGTCTAATTAAGAGACATATTTATTTCGATATAGAACACACCTTTTGCAGTTCGCAACTGCTCGAGGTACTCCTTGCAGTTCCTCCTCCAATGACCAGGCTTGTGGCAGTGGTGGCAAACATCCTCGGACTTGTTTGGCTTGGAAGCCTTTGCCTTGGGCTTCTTAGTGGGCTTTTCCTCCTTCGCAGGGGCAGAACGCTTCTTACCCTTGTGTCTGGGCCCCTTCTTCGCAGAGGAAGAAGAGCCCATAAGGAGGACGGGCTTGTCCTTCTTTATGGTTCCCTCAAACACGACCAGCATGTTAACCACCTCTTCAAGGGTGGCTGACAGCTTGTTCATGTTGAAGTTGATCACAAAGGGGTCGAATGAAGCGGGTAGTGAGAGGAGAAGCATATCCAAAGACAGCTCGTGTGGAAGTGTGATATAAAGGCCCGCCAGCTTTTCAACGAGCCCAATCATACGAACCCCATGCTCGCGGACCGAAGTCCCATCGTGCATGCGGCTCGTCATAAGCTCCTTGACAGCGGTGAACCTCTCATGTCGAGAGTTCTCCCCATACAGTTCCTTGAGATGAAAGAGTATGTCAGCAGCATACTTCGTCTTCTCAAAGCGCCGTTGCATTTCGTTGGACATCGATGCCATCACATAGCATCGAGTCTTAAGCTCGTCGTCCCACCATTGTTTAAGCGTAATCAGCTCCTCAGGGCTGATATCGGCAGGGGCTTCCTTCGGAGGGCTCTTCTCTATCGTATAGAGAAGTGTCTCCGAAGCCAACACAATGTTGAGGTTTCGAAGCCAGTCTTGGTAGTTCAGACCTGTGAACTTGTTGCTATCCAGTATAGCAGCGAGTGGGTTTTTGATCGAAGACATTTTAAAGTAGTTTATACTGAAAAGAAAAACAGACATGCATTACTAACTATATATGAAAAACGCTAAGACATAAAACAAGGTCATTAAGTTTTATGAATTACCCTCCCACTATTTTAACGATTTCACCATCTTCTAATGAAATCGGGAAAGCAAGTTTTCTTAGTGGGTACACGGATCCCAATCAAGCGATCATGGTCCCGAATAATATCAGCCAACCATGACCCTCAAAAGGTAGAGTCCAATTGCAACCGGTGCAACCTCCATGTATTTACCTCACGTCCAGTAAGGGCCCAATAATATGACGCCGATTACTATCACGTGTCAAGATGACCCATCAATGTTGAGTCGTGAAGGACGGTCCCATTAACATCCCCAATAATATGAGCCAACATTAAAGGGAGTTCCAACCAACTCACAACAGGTGTCAATGGCATGTACAGCTTTCCGGCATACATAAGCCCCTCAATAATATGAGTCGGGTCATGTATGCGGGTAGTATCGGCGTACACCCATTGTTGATGGAAGGTAGGGATATTTTAAATAGATTTAAATTCCCTTAGTTTATCGAATAAACTTTTAATCTTGATATTAGTTTTAAATCGTATCTAAAACGAAGGATTCTATTTTTGAAAATTTTGGTCTCATGCAATTTTAAATCACAATTTAAAAAATGCGGATTCAACATATATCCAATATATAAATAAACATTGGGATGATCGATCGCGAGAGCTATGCGGTCCGTGGTTGCCAATCACGGACCTGGGTCCAGTCCTAGGTGAAATGCAATATGCAATGCAATCCTATTACAATTGCTTCCGGTTTTACAAATCTTCGGTCTTCAATATCTTTGATCGTCATCTCCACCGTCTTCAAATGTCCTCCCACTAAATCTAGTAATTTACATTTAAATTTCCATGACACATTGGGTTACAAATTTGCAGGGGTGGGAACGGGTCACAAACAGACCCACTTTAATCGATATCAACAATATATTAACAACCGAAATAGCAAAACCTATAGCATACACCTAACACATTGGGCACGGCTCTCGATCATCCCAAACATGCAATCAATCTAATTAATTGACATAAATTAAATAATCAAATCATATTTGATAATTTCCTACAAAATCATATTTTAATTATAAAATCGCATTTTATAAATAAAATCGCATTTTGTCTACAAAATCATATTTTAATCAACAAAATCATATTTTATTTATAAAATCATATTCATAACTAAAATCATATTTTGTAATTTTAAAAACCTATAGCATACACCTAACACATTGGGCACGGCTCTCGATCATCCCAAACATGCAATCAATCTAATTAATTGACATAAATTAAATAATCAAATCATATTTGATAATTTCCTACAAAATCATATTTTAATTATAAAATCGCATTTTATAAATAAAATCGCATTTTGTCTACAAAATCATATTTTAATCAACAAAATCATATTTTATTTATAAAATCATATTCATAACTAAAATCATATTTTGTAATTTTAATTGCATCAAATTGGGCTTAAAACAATTTTAGGCCCAAAATCTCAAAAATTTCAAAATCGATTTTGGTCCGACCAAAATTGGCCCAATATCGATATTGGCCCGAAAACTTCATGGGCTGCCCGAGACAGGCCCAAACTTAACCTAGAAGACAAGAGCCATCGCAGCGCTGTCGGAGATCAAGCCTCACGGCGGCGGCCGCCGCCATCGCGGCGTGCGGCACAATGCCGCACGCCGGCCGCGACTTACGCGGGGCATGGCGCGCGTTGGGCCCAGCAGTTGCACACCAAGTGGCGCCCGACCGTCGGCAGGTCACGCAACCAGCAGGCACCGGCCTGCCACCATGAGCGACCAGCTGCGCGATGATGCTCGCGCGACGGTGCCGCCCATCGTGGCGACGCCCGCGGCCGATTTCTCAAAAAAAAAATTTTTTTGTTTCGATTCTGAAATTTGAAATTCGATGCAATTCAGGCAGTAATATGCATTGAAGGATCCGAGCCCGAGCTCTGATACCACTGTTGGCGAAAGTGGCGGATCTGGATCTCGTTACTCGGGGCCGCAGCGGAAGTTAAAATTTGCCCTGAGATACGTTCAATGCATTACAAATAACCAACGATAAACATACATAGGATGTTTGAATCGTTACCTTGCTGGCGTCTAGGCGCCTGGCTCCGACCAGTTTCACAAGGAAACCGGCACTTCAAAAGGTAGGCGGTGGTAGATCGTCTAATCAGGTCCACGACCGGAAACACGATTCCTCCGTCAGTCTTCACCAGAAGATCTGACGGATTTTGGCCACGGACGGAATCTCCTTGGAAAGCTGATCGGAGCAAGTCCGATCACACGACAAACGGACGGCGGCGGCGGGGTGGTGGCGCGGCGGTGGCACGGTCGTGCGTGGGGTGGAGGAGAAGAGGGGGCGGCGGCTCTATGTGTGATGGAGGCTAGGGTTTAATTGTGTAGTTTTGATTAATGTAGCCCTAAGTCTATAATTAATAGACTTGTAATGGGCTTGTACCGGCCCATTGGACATGGGTCAAGCCCAGGTCCATATGAACATCCGGTTCATTTAAATCACTACGGTTTTATCATAACTCCGATCGACGATCAGATCGACTCACTTTTCAAAACTGAATATTATGATGCGAAAACAATTTTTCAGATCACCTAAATAAAAATTACAGTTTAGCCCCTCAACTTTTGGGAAATCACAATTTGACCCCTGTTGACCTTTAGGAAGTCGCACTCCCTAAAATCCTCCTCCTATGCTCATCACGTTGAGCTCAGTTTCCATGCGGGAGTCATGAATCCAGTACTTGTGTGACCCTCAATGGTTCAGGGATACAGCTAGCCGTGGGCCCACATCCATTGTGACTCCGAAATCACAATTTCGGACTTTCCCATCGGATCATGGTAAAGAGCCTAGCAACATCACCCCATGATTCCCTAGGTATCACTGATAGTGCCTGAAAGAACCAGTTGGTCGTGGTTAGCGTACAGTACGGTCCTTTCAACACATATATCACGATCAGATCAACGACCATTGGTAAATCGAGAGTCGCTAAAGATCCGATAACTATGCATACATCTTGGAGATCAAATAGTGACATCACGAGTGTAACTAGGTAAACCCATTTACCTAAACACATCCAGTACTCTGGCCAGAGATTTATACACTATTATCCCCTCAAATAGCATATGATATCCACGCATGAAAGCGAGCGGTGAATCCTCGACAACGAAGCATTGACTCCTACATGCATCGGGACCTCCATGAAAGCGAGCGGTGAATCCTCGACAACGAAGCATTGACTCCTACATGCATCGGGACCTCACCCAATCCCGCCGCCTAATGACCCCAAGTGAGTAGGCAAACGGGTCAAAGTGAGGCGCCTATTGTTAGAGTAGATGCCCAACTAGCCAACTTGTGGCATGTGGGTTTATAGACTCTTGTATATGACAATCTTTATATATGATATTCGCATTTCATTTATGGCATTCTTTACTTTCATTGGGTTGTATGATGATTAACAATTGCGTTGAGTAAAGACCTAGAATGCACTATAGTGTATGTTAGATGTGATAGTGGGTATGACGAATATCATGAAACACATCTAATAGTCACTGTGTATTCTGAATTAGTTCCTAGTCGATTGGGCCGTCAAAATGAGGATAAGGCCGCCCGAGCATGAGACTAGTATATGCGATGTGAAGTATCATTTTTCATTGGTATGGAGCATTGTGATGTTCTGAGCATGCAGATAGATAGTGACCTGGTGATCTATCGAACTACCCTCGTTCGGACATTCCAAGTGGTTACCATTTGTCGAGTGGATAACTCCGAGGTCTTGGTTGTACTGATTAGTCCTCACGACTCGAAACGTCATTTAGACTCTACATGATAGGCGTCTCACTTTGACTCGTTTGCCGACTCACTTGGGGTCATTAGGCGGCGGGATTGGGTGAGATCCCGATGCATGTAGGATTCGATGCATCGTTGTTGAGGATTCACCGCTCGCAGACATGCGTGGATATCCTATGCTATCTGAGGGGATAATAGTGTATAAATCTCTGGCCAGAGTACTAAAAGTGTTTTAGGTAAATGGGTTTACCTAGTTACACTCGTGATGTCACTATTCGATCTCCAAGATGTATGCATAGCTATCGGATCTATAGTGACTCTCGATTTACCAATGGTCGTTGATCTGATCGGGATATATGGATTGAAAGGACCGTACTGTACGCTAACCACGACCAACTGGTTCTTGCAGGCACTATCAGTGATACCTAGGGGATCATGGGGCGATGTTGCTAGACGCTATTACCATGATCCGATGGGCAAGTCCGGAATTGTGATTCCGGAGCCACAATGGTTGTGGGCCCATGGCTAGCTGTATCCCTGAACCATTGAGTGTCACACAAGTACTGGATTCGAGATTCCCGTACGGATACTGAGCTCAATGTGTTGAGCACTTGAGGAGGATTTTGGGGAGTGCGACTTCCTAAAAGTCAACAGGGGTCAAATCGTGATTTCTCGCTGTTGAGGGGCATAACGGTCATTTTGCATTGGGGTTCTGAAAAATGGTTTTTCAGATCATAGTCTTCAGTTTTGGAAACTTAGTTGATCGGTCCGATCTGATCGGCGATCGGAGTTATGATGAAGTCACGGTGATAGGGATGAACCGAATGTTCATCCGTTGGACCCGGGCCCGTTGGGCCGGTCCAAGTCTGTCACAAGTCTATTAATTAGACTTAAGGGCTTCATAACTTAAGGATCATAACACTTGATTACATAACCCTAGCATCTAAGTGTGCCGCCTCCCTCCTCTCCTCAAAAGCCGCCGTCGCCGCCGTGCACGCGTCGCCGCCGCCTCCCTCGCCGGGAATTGTTACGTGAAGAGCCGGCGTTCTTGTAATTCCGGTTGGAGCCAGGCACGAGTTGCCAGCAAGGTAATCAACGAAAACACCCTCTGAATGGTTCATAGTTTGCATGATTTTGAATTTTATTGAACGTCTCCCGGCCAAATTTTGTTCTTCCGCTGCCTCGCCGGGAGACGGGATCCGGATCCGCCACGGTTCCCAACAGTGGTATCAGAGCCAAGTTCGGATTTGATCAATACAATTGTTGCCTGAATTGTATCTAATCTCTGAATTTCATATTGAATCGATTGAAACAAAACAAAAAAAAATTTCAAGCCGGCCGCCGCCGCGTGCGGCGGCTCCCCTCCCCGCGCGCACATGCGCGCGCATCACATGCGCATAGCGGCCGACCAGCGTCGCTAGTTTCACGCACTCGTTGCGCGATATGGTGGCCGACGTTGCACGGCCATCACGCCACTGTTATGCGCAAACCGTTGCGCATGGTGGCCGGATGCTTGGCGCCGCTACACGCATGGAGATCGACTGCTGTGCGCAAGTTGTTGTGCACAAGGCTGGCGGTTGCTAGCCAACGCCCAGCGCATTTGTTGCGCCGCTGGATGCGCACCTTGCTGCACGGTGGTCGAGTGATTGGCGCACGGCCGTGCGCCGTGAGTGGCAAGACGATGCGCGGCATCGCGTGCGATGATGCAGCAGTGCGATGTGTTGCCGGCGGCCGCCGCCGTCCGGCGACGATCTCCGGCAGATTGTTGCGACGGCTGATTTTTGCTTCTAGGGTTATGTTCCGGCCGGCCCCGGGCAGGTCGTGAAGTTTTCGGGCCGATATTCGATATCGGGCCCGTTTTGGTCGATTTTGAAATTTTGAGATTTTTGGGCCTAGAATTGTTTTAAGCCCAATTTGATACAATTAAAATTACAAAATACGATTTTGATTTTGAAATATGATTTTTAAATTAAATATGATTTTGTTGATTAAAATTTGATTTTATCGACAAAATACGATTTCATTTATAAAATGCGATTTCGTAATTAAAATATGATTTTGCGATAAATAATTTGATTATTTAATTTATGAATGTTAATTAGATTATCTGCATGATTGCGATGATCGAGAGCCGTGCCCAATGTGTTAGGTGTATGCGATAGGTTTTTGTGATTCGGTTGTATAAATATTTTGATTATCATTTAAAGTGGGCCTGTTTGTGGCCCGTTCCCACCCCTTGAAAAATGTATCCCTTATATGTCATGGTAAATTTAAATGTAAAATTACTATATTTAGTTGTAGGACATCCGAAGACGGTGGACAATGACGATCAAGGATATTGAAGACCGAAGATCTGTAAAATCGGAAGCATTGTAATAGGATTGCATTGCATGTTGCATTACCCCTAGGATTGGACCCAGGTCCGTGGCTGGCAACCACGGACCGCATAGCTCTCGCGATCGATCATCCCAATGTTTTTATATATGTGATATATAGTTAGTTGAATCCGCATGTTTTAAATTTGATTTAAAATATTTGCATGAGACCAAATTTTCAAAAATAAAATCCCTCGTTTTAAATACGATTTAAAAATAATATCAAGATAAATGTTTATTCGATAAACTAAGGGAATTTAAATTTGTTTAAATTATCCCTACCTTCCATCAACAATGGGTGTACGTCGATGCTACCCGTATACATGGCCCGACTCATATTATTGAGGGGGTCATGTATGCCGGAAAGCTGTCCACGCCATTGACAATTGTTGTGAGTTCGGTTGGAACTCCCTTTAACGTTGGCTCATTTTATATGGGAAGTTAAGGGGACCATCCTTCACGACTCAACATTGATGGGTCATCTTGACACGTGATAGTAAATGGCGTCATATTATTGGGCCCTTACTGGACGTGAGGTGAATACATGGAGGTTGCAACGGTTGCAATCGGAAACTACCTTTTGGGGGTCATGGATGGCTGATATTATTCGGGTCCATGATCGCTTGATTGGGCTCCGTGTACCCACTAAAGAAACTTGCTTTCTCGATTTCATTAGAGGGTGGTGAAATCGTTAAAATAGTGGGAGGGTAATTCATAAAACTTAACGACCTTGTTTTATGTCTTAGCGATTATTTAATATATATTTAGTAATGATTGTCTGTTTTTCTTTTAAGTATAACTGCATATATAATGTCTTCGATGAAAAATCCACTTGCTGCTACACTGTATAGCAACAGATTCACCGGTCTGAACTACCAAGACTGGCTCCGCAACCTCAATATTGTATTGGCTTCGGAGAAACTTCTTTATGCGATAGAGAAGAGTCCTCCGGAGGAAACCCCTGCCGATATCAGCCCTGAGGAGCTGATTACGCTTAAACAATGGTGGGACGACGAGGTTAAAGCTCGATGATATGTGATGGCATCGATGTCCAATGAAATGCAACGGCGTTTTGAGAAGACAAAGTATGCTGCTGACATACTTTTTCATCTCAAAGAACTGTACGGGGAGAACTCTCGACATGAGAGATTCACGGCTGTCAAGGAGCTTATGACGAGCCGCATGCGCGATGGGATTTCGGTCCGCGAACATGGGGTTCGTATGATGGGGCTCGTTGAAAAGCTGTCGGGCCTTGATATCACACTTCCACACGAGCTGTCTGTGGATGTGCTTCTCCTCTCACTTCCTGCTGCATTCGACCCCTTTGTGGTCAACTTCAACATGAACAAGCTGGCAGCCACCCTTGAAGAGGTGGTTAACATGCTTGTAGTGTTCGAAAGAACCATAAAGAAGGACAAGCCCGTCCTCCTCATGGGCTCTTCTTCCTCTGCGAAGAAGGGGCCCAGACGCAAGGGAAAGAAGCGTTCTGCCCCTGCGAAGGAGGAAAAGCCCACCAAGAAGCCAAAGGCAAAGGCTTCCAAGCCAAACAAGCATGAGGATGTTTGCCACCACTGCCACAAGCCTGGGCATTGGAGGAGGAACTGCAAAGAGTACCTCGAGCAGTTGCGAACTGCGAAAGGTATGTTCTATATTGAAATAAATATGTCTCTTAGTTAGACTTCTTGGGTACTTGATACCGGATGTGGATCTCATATATGCAATGATTTGCAGGTGATGACAAGAAACCGACGTCTTAGAGAGGGTGAGACACACTGAGGCTTGGAAATGGAGCAAGAGTTGCTGCAGTAGCTATAGGAGATGCTTATTTATTTCTGTCTTCTGATTTTAAGTTGTTATTGACAACGTTTTGTTTGTTCCCGAATTAATAAAGAACATTATTTCTGTTTCTATGCTTGATAGCGATGGATATTCTTGTATATTTGCTAATTCGATTTGCAACATTTACAAGAATGAATGTTTAATTGGAATTGGGGAACGCGAAAACGATTTATACACCTTAAAATTAAAAGAAGTTCCAACTCGCGATGTCGAAGCACATACAACAACGATTAAAAGGAAACACGATAACTTGAACCCAGCACAACTTTGGCACGTTAGGCTAGGTCATATTTCTCTAAGTAGGATGAACAAGTTAGTTAGGAGTGATATGTTTGATCTGTCAGACATTAACTCCCTACCGACTTGTGAGTCTTGTCTTAAGGGAAAGATGACTAAGCAACCCTTCAAGGGTAAGGGTGAGCGTGCTCAAGGCCTATTGGATTTGATCCATACTGATGTGTGCGGCCCGTTTAGTATTGGTACTAAATATGGTCACACATACTTCATCACCTTTACCGACGATTACTCTAGGTATGAGTACTTGTACTTGATGAAGGACAAGTCTGAATCCTTTGAAAGGTTCAAAGAATTCAAGGCTGAAGTAGAAAATCAATTAGGCAAAAGTATTAAAGCACTTCGATCCGATCGAGGTGGCGAATACTTGAGTGATGAATTTCAAGACTATCTGAAAGAGAATGGGATTCTCGCACAGTGGACCCCTCCGGCCACACCACAGCTCAATGGTGTAGCGGAGCATCGTAATCGGACCTTGTTGGACATGGTTCGATCTATGATGAGCTTCACTGAACTTCCTACCTTGTTTTGGGGCTATGCGCTCGAAACGGAGGTAACGTTGTTGAACAATGTCCACACCAAGGCAGTGGATAAAATTCCATATGAGATATGGATGGGCAAACCACCCAAGTACTCATACATGAGGATTTGGGGATGTCCTGCTTACGTGAAGCAGACAGTGGGAGATAAGCTGGATACGAGATCCATCTTATGCTACTTCATTGGGTATCCAAAGAATTCCATTGGATACTACTTCTACTATCCCAGTGAAACAAAAGTGTTTGTTTCTAGGAATGCCACCTTTATGGAAAGGGAATTTCTACTTGATAGAAAAGGCAAAATAGTAGAACTCGAAGAGGTTTGAGATCCAATCGAAGTACCAGGTGAGTCTCCCGCACCTCCAGAGCCAGTACCAGAAATGGTCACACCTAGGAGATCCGAAAGGGTTCCTACGGCTCCTGAGAGATATGGTTTTCTCTTTGAAGATGATCAAGGTGATCAAGTTGTTGGATCTGATCCAAGAACTTTCAAGGAGGCAATTTCCGATGCTGATTCTAATTTGTGGCTTGAAGCAATGAAGTCTGAGTTTGACTCAATACATGCTAACCAAGTTTGGACTCTTGTCAATCCCCCCGAAGGAATTGTTCCTATTGGGTGCAAATGGGTGTACAAGAGGAAACTTGGGCCTGATGGTAAGGTAATGACCTAGAAGGCACGACTGGTCACGAAAGGTTACACTCAAAGGCAAGGTGTTGACTATGATGAAACTTTTTCAGCAGTCGCAATGTTCAAGTCGATTAGAATCTTGTTAGCCATAGCCGCATGGTACGACTATGAGATATGGCAAATGGATGTGAAAACTGCGTTCCTTAATGGAAGCATTAAGGAAGAGATCTATATGACGCAGCCTGAGGGTTTCACATCTGTTGGAAGCGAGCATAAGGTATGCAAGCTTCAGAGATTGATCTACGGTCTCAAACAAGCATCGAGGAGTTGGAACCTGAGATTCGATGAAACAATTAAGGAATTCGGTTTCATCAAGAATCCCGAGGAGCCATGTGTTTACAAGAAGGTAGTTAAAAGAGCTGTGACGTTCCTCGTACTTTATGTTGATGACATTCTACTCATTGGGAATGATGTAGGAATGCTGCAATCAACTAAAGTCTGGTTGTCTAGTAGATTTTTGATGAATGACATGGGTGAAAGGATGCTCGGACTCACCCAAGCTACCTACATCGATACCATACTAAGAGGTTCTCGTATGGAAGAGTCCAAGAGAGGACACCTACCTATGTGCCACGGGGTCACTCTATCTAAGTCTATGTGTCCGAAGACTGATGAGGAGATAGAGAGTATGACACGTGTGCCATATGACTCGGTAATAGGTAGTATTATGTATGGCATGATCTCGACTAGACCGGATGTCGCATACGCTCTGAGTGTCACGAGCCGCTATCAGGCCACCCCCGGCCAATTGCATTGGAAGGCTGTGAAGGATAGTCTTAAGTACTTACGAAGGAATAAGAATATGTACATGGTCTATGGGGGTGGTGAACTGAAACTGGAAGGCTATACTGATTCTAGCTTCCAGTGTGACGTGGATGATTCAAAGTCTACCTCTGGATTTGTATTCATGCTCAATGGTGGTGCTGTCTCTTGGAAGAGTTCCAAGCCAGACACCATCGCGGATTCAACCACTGAGGCTGAGTACATCGCATCATCAGATGCTTCTAAGGAGGTGGTTTGGCTAAGGAATTGCGTCCAAGAGTTGGGCGTCATTCCTAATGGAGTTGGTCCAGTCCCGGTGTACTGCGACAACACGGGTGCCGTTGCACAAGCAAAGGAGCCTAGGTCTCACCAAAGATCCAAACACATACTGAGGAAATACCACATAATCCGGGATATTGTGGCTAGAGGTGACATAGCAGTTGAGAGAGTCGCCTCTGCAGACAACGTTGTTGATCCACTTACGAAGCCCTTGCCAGGACCCTTGTTTGAAAAACATCGTGAAACAATGGGACTACGTCTGATGAGTAGTTGGCTTTAGGGCAAGTGGGAGATTGTTAGAGTAGATGCCCAACAAGCCAACTTGTGGCGTGTGGGTTTATAGACTCTTGTATATGACAATCTTTATATATGATATTCGCATTTCATTTATGGAATTCTTTACTTTCATTGTATTGTATGATGATTAACAATTGCGTTTAGTAAAGACCTAGAATGCACTATAGTGTATGTTAGATGTGATAGTGGGTATGACGACTATCATGAAACACATCTAATAGTCACTGTGTATTCTGAATTAGTTCCTAGTCGATTGGGCCGTCAAAATGAGGATAAGGCCGCCCTAGCATGAGACTAGTATCTGCGATGCGAAATACCATGTTTCATTGGTAGGGAACATTGTGATGTTCTGAGCATGCAGATAGATAGTGACCTGGTGATCTATCGAACTACCCTCGTTTGGACTTTCCAAGTGGTTACCATTTGTCGAGTGGATAAGTCCGAGGTCTTGGTTGTACTGATTAGTCCTCACGACTCGAAACGTCATTGAGACTCTACATGATAGGAGTATCACTTTGACTCGTTTGCCGACTCACTTGGGGTCATTAGGCGGTGGGATTGGGTGAGATCCGATGCATGTAGGAGTCGATGCATCGTTGTTGAGGATTCACCGCTCGCAGACATGCGTGGATATCCTATGCTATCTGAGGGGATAATAGTGTATAAATCTCTGTCCAGAGTACTAGAAGTGTTTTAGGTAAATGGGTTTACCTAGTTACACTCGTGATGTCACTATTAGATCTCCAAGATGTATGCATAGCTATCGGATCTATAGCGACTCTCGATTTACCAATGGTCGTTGATCTGATCGGGATATATGGATTGAAAGGACCGTACTGTACGCTAACCACGACCAACTGGTTCTTGCAGGCACTATCAGTGATACCTAGGGGATCATGGGGCGATGTTGCTAGACGCTCTTACCATGATCCGATGGGCAAGTCCGGAATTGTGATTCCAGAACCACAATGGTTGTGGGCCCACGACTAGCTGTATCCCTGAACCATTGAGGGTCACACAAGTACTGGATTCGAGATTCCCGCACGGATACTGAGCTCAATGTGTTGAGCACTTGAGGATGATTTTGGGGAGTGCGACTTCCTAAAAGTCAACAGGGGTCAAATCGTGATTTCCCACTGTTGAGGGGCAAAACGGTCATTTTGCACTGGGGTTCTGAAAAACTGGTATTTCAGATCATAGTATTCAGTTTTGGAAACTGAGTCGATCGGTCCGATCTGATCTGCGATCGGAGTTATGATGAAGTCACGGTGATAGGGTTGAATCTAATGTTCATCCGTTGGACCCGGGCCCGTTGGGCCGTTCCAAGTCTGTCACAAGTCTATTTAATTAGACTTAAGGGCTTCATAACTTAAGGATCATAAAACTTGATTACACAACCCTAACCCTAGCTCTAAAAGCGCTGCCCCACCTCTCCTCCAACCTCACGCCGCCGCCGCCGCCGCCTCACCGGACTTGCTCCGGCCAACTTTTCGAGGAGAATCCGT
>KV003622.1:89093-105055 GCA_001598015.1 Dorcoceras hygrometricum | reverse complement strand
CGCCGCCGCCTCACCGGACTTGCTCCGGCCAACTTTTCGAGGAGAATCCGTTGGTGATAAAATCCATCAGTCTTCTAGTGCAGGCTGATCGGAGGGAGATCGTTTCCGGTCATGGACCTGATTAACGAATCTACCGCCGCCTACCGTGAAGAGCCGGCGGTCTTGTAATTCCGGTTGGAGCCAGGCACGAGTTGCCAGCAAGGTAATCAACGAAAACACCCTATGAATGGTTCGTATTGTGTTTGAATTCCTGAATTGTATTGATCGTCTTTCGGGCAATTTTGTTTTCCGCTGTGCCCCGGGAGGCGGGAGCCGGATCGTAGGCTGATCGGAGGGAGTATCGTTCCGGTCATGGAACCTGATTAACGAATCTACCGCCGCCTACCGTGAAGAGCCGGCGGTCTTGTAATTCCGGTTGGAGCCAGGCACGAGTTGCCAGCAAGGTAATCAACGAAAACACCCTATGAATGGTTCGTATTGTGTTTGAATTCCTGAATTGTATTGATCGTCTTTCGGGCAATTTTGTTTTCCGCTGTGCCCCGGGAGGCGGGATCCGGATCCTGCACCGTTGTTCCCCAACAGCTATCATTTAGAGTCTCAATGGCGTTTCGAGTAGTGAGGACTAATCAGTACAACCAAGACCTCGGACTTATCCACTCGACAAATGGTAACCACTTGGAAAGTCCGAACGAGGGTAGTTCGATAGATCACCAGGTCACTATCCATCTGCATGCTCAGAACATCACAATGTTCTCTACCAATGAAACATGGTACTTCACATCGCAGATGCTAGTCTCAAGCTCGAGCGGCCTTATCCTCATTTTGACGGCCCAATCGACTAGGAACGAATTCAGAATGCACAGTGACTATTAGATGTGTTTCATGATAGCCATCATATCCATTATCAGCTCTAACATACACTATGGTGCATTCTAGGTCTTTATCCAACACAATTGTTAACATTATATAACACAATGAAAATAAAGAATGCCATAAATAAATGCGTATTTCATAAATAAAGATTGTCATATAAAATAGTCTATAAAACCCACACGCCACAAGTTGGCTAGTTGGACATCTACTCTAACAAGGTCTTCTTGAATTGCCCTGATTGCTTGTGCACTAACGCATTTTGCAGGTTGTTAGCTATTGCTTAAATCAGCTGTAAGTCTTTTGTTCAGGGGGAACGATAAGACTATCAGCTGAATTAAGCTTCTCGCGTTGGAAATTATCATCCGTAGGGGGAACCAAGAGCTGGATTGTTAGGCATGAATTCAACTGAATATGTAATGACAAGACACACTCAGTTGTTACATATATACAGCCGATGCTTATTTGTGACCAGCTCTTGCCACCCCCAATGAAATATTAAACCAGCAGTAATGTTCTTACATTTACTGTACCAGTTGTGACTTTATAATATTGGCACGAATCTATATATTTTTGTACTTTGTTTGATTAAAATTTTGGAAAATATTTTACACCGTACGATCAAAATAGTTCGAAAATTTTTCAAATCATTTCCAACAGTGTACGCGCTAACGGATGGTTAACACGTGTTGTTACCATGAGAAATGTTACATCGAAATCTTCTCTCTCCAAGAACTCTTCGCATTCTTTACTTATTTACCGCGTGTGTCTTTTCATTCTCTCTTACGTTGCATTTTGTTTTCTCTCGCATTTCTTCCTTGTGCGTATTCTCTGCTACTTCTTTGCGAAGATTTTACAGGTGTTCTATCAGTTCTTATCTTCAAACAATGTCCTCTGCGTACTACTCTAACACTGTGCACATCGATTTTGTGTCCGTATTGGCTATGGAAAACCCAGGTATTGTCTCTGTGCTTAACGCCCTGATGGCTTCTGGTCTAGAGGGATTTTTGGGTTGCCTTGTGGTGATTTATGAATCGGAGTTGGTTGATTTCTTCAACAATGGTTCCGTGAGGGACGGCCTAGTGGTGAGTACCGTGAACGGTGTACCAGTGGAGTTTTCGGAACAGTTGTTTGCAGAACCTTTGAGCTTCCTGTAGATGGGATGGCAGATTTATCAGACATGCCAAAGGATAAGATTTTCGATGCTAGGAGCATCGTTTCGTTGTCGGGAGAGCCAGTTAGTTTGTCTGGGAGGAAGGGCCAAATGAAGATTGAATATCGTCTTCTTTATGATATAATGGCGAAAGCTATATCTGTTAAAGCAGGTTCCTTCAATTCCCTCACTGTGGAGAAGTTTTCGTTGTTGACAGCAATTTTTTGTGGGATTCGGATGAATTGGGCCAGTATATTGTTCAATATTTTGAAGAAAATGGTATCTGCTGGATCCAAGCAAGCCAAGGGCTTTGCCGTTCAAATCAGTCTCCTGCTGGAGAGCATTACCAACTTGGAATTGGGCGAATCAATGGAGTTTCCTACCTCCAAAATACTGACGGCGAAGACGGTGCACCGCTATATTTCTATCAATGATAAAGTGGGTGGCGAGGAGACTGCTGATGCCCCACCATTGAAGAAAACACCAAAGAAACCAGCTGTGTATAAGAAGAGACCAGCTGCTGCTGCTGAAAGACAAGTCCTGAAGAAGAAAAGGACTTTGAAGAAGAAATCTGTTACTTCTCAGTCTACCTTGGAGATGGTGGCAGTAGCACAAGAGGCTATGCCCATACAAATGGTTGAGGCATCTGCTGGTGTACCTACTGCTGAGCAACCAGCAGCAGAGGATAATATCCCTGCCAATCAACCAGTTGATGAGGACACTGGAGAGACTGGTGATCAGGAAACAACAGAAGATGTTGGTGAAAGGGATGATGAATCAGTTTTTGTGCCAGCAGTAGCTCATATTGTGGATTTTGAGACTTCTGCTGCTGATGACGTGGACCATATCATTCAGCAGGTGTTGTCAGAGACCGCACAGTCAGCGTCTACTGAGGGAGAACAAATTGAAGAACTCGATATTCGTTGTTCAGCTGTTTCAGGTCATTCAACCGTAACAATTGACGAGTGACAATGGTTTTATCTTCCTTATGAAGATCTTATCGCAAAATGGGATGCTGAGAAGAAGGTCACAACTCCCAGTGACACGGATGAAGAAATAGAGTCTGGGAGGGCAAGTGAACCAGTTGATAGGGTTCAGATAGAAGTTTCCCAGCCGGAGTATCTTGTGGAGAAGTCAGCTGATATGGAGAAGAGTACTGCTGATCAATCAGTTGATGAATTTATTGATGCCGATGAGGCGAGACCTTTGGAGGACATCATTCTGTCTATTCCAGCCGATGTTCCCTTACCATCTGCTGATGTAGAAATCACCAAGATTATTTTTGGAAAAGAAATAAAAATCCCTGGAGTGGATGAAAAGGCTTGTTACTTGGCCTTCCCTTACCATCTGCTGATGTAGAAATCACCAAGATTATTTTTGGAAAAGAAATAAAAATCCCTGGAGTGGATGAAAAGGCTTGTTACTTGGCCACCCTTCCTCAATTCATGTTGACGAAAAAGGAAAGGAAATTCTTGTTGAAAAAGATCATGTGAAGGGCAATCCAGCAAAGGAGCATTTTTCTTTGACTTGTGCAGATATTGATCTGCTCGTCAATTTGCGTGCCCAAGTGATAGATGATGTTGATCAATTCTTTAATTCTTTTAGCTTTAAGAAATTGGCAACTATGAATCTCGAAGGGATATCGGCGAAAGGGGAACAAGTCCTGCTTTGGGTATAAACAGAGAATATCCACGTAGAACTTGCCAGGAAGCAATATATTTTGTTGAAGTAACGAGCAGTTTTGGTAAGAAAATTCTTGGATGGATGGATATTCAATTTTGTACCAGGGGAAGGAGACTCTGCTGTCCATCTTAAAGTCATTGACATGCTATCAGCGCGTATTTCCTTTGTTTTAGACGATTTGAAACAGCAGGCAGTAGCACACGGTATCAGATGGGATAGGCCGTGTTGCTCTATTTTGTTTAACGATCGCTTGCCTGATTAGAGGACCACTACTGCATATGCTATTTTTGAGGATTCAAGCCAGCGTCAGTATGATGACACTCTTCCTCTCATCAGTGAATTTTTCAGATTGATGAAGAAGCGATGGGCGGATGTCTGTTTAGAAGTTGTTGACTTTTGTGCTTCGCGTAGACTCCTCCCAGTTGGTTCAGTGGATTTTTGCAGAGGTTTGCCCATGGTTGAACAAATTTTCCGTGATGCTCCACGACAGTCCCCAATCTTTGCTTTGAGAATCTCACAGTTCTGTATAGTTTTGATTGAGTATAGTTTGTTTAGCAGCCTATTGAGTACAATTGATTTCAGTTCTCTTCGCTCCGTGGTTATTGCAGACAGAGGAATTGATCTCCATTTTGGTTCGGATGTACATCGTTCGTCTCTTTTGCTTACAGAGTTGGATGATCAAGATGTACAGATAGATAGTAGCTCCATTTTTTAGTCTCAGGATGTACAGATTAAACAGGATACAGGTTCAGTTACTCCGTTGGTACAGTTGACATTAGATCAGCATCAATCTTCTCCGACCTCTTCAGAAGACACTTCTATGAGTTTTGATGATATCGACATTGCTGCCACTGCTCCTACTTTTTCTCAACCAGGTTTTTCTAATGTCTCTCTCGATATCACAGAAGCGATACACCAGTTGCGAACGTCAATTGATCAAATAAACACTAGAGATGATGGTGCTGTGCTTAAAGACATCATTCTTATGCACCTCCGCGACATTGAGAAGAAGTTCACAGCACGCTTTGACACACAAGACAGATGGCTTGGGGCATTGCGCAATGATTCTAATGATCAAAGAAATATTCTGTCGTTGGAAATTAAATCATATCAAAGGCAGTTGAACACTCAGATTACCACTGTTGCTATTGATCAAATTGACATGCGAAGGGAAGTAAAAGAGCTAAATGCTAAAGTGGATGCTATGGCCACAAACTTGGAGATCCTTCGCAGAGATGCTGAGGCAACTAAGGAGGCCATATCCCACCAGCTTTTGGAGTTTCAAGCTCAGGCACAGGCAAATCATAATATTCTTCATGCCCAGTTGAGCGAGCTTGTCAATTATATTAATCGGGGTGGTGCTGCCAAAAAGGGGGAAGGAAGTAGCAGCCGCCCCACCTCCTCCTTCTGATGTTCAAAATCTAGAGAGTGGACAATTTATCAGTTTGGAAGAAACCGCGGAAAGAATTCGTGAGGCAGATAGACGTCAAGCGGAGCGGAAAGAGAAAGAGAAAGACAAAGAACGATCAGAAGGCTGAGTGGATCGTCTAGAGAGTGGACAATTTATCAGTTTGGAAGAAACCGCGGAAAGAATTCGTGAGGCAGATAGACGTCAAGCGGAGCGGAAAGAGAAAGAGAAAGACAAAGAACGATCAGAAGGCTGAGTGGATCGAGCAAAAGAAGAAGAGGATATTAGTTATAATAGAACTTGTACAAATCTTTTGTACTAGTACTTTATCTTCAATCAATGAAATTTGATTCCAGCAGTCCTTGTGCAATTTATCTTTTCATATTTATTTTTCTCGGCTGCTAAGTTTTGTCATCACCAAAAATGGGGAAATTGTTAGGATAAAATTTATTAGTTTTGGTGATAACAAAATAAGACTAGTTGCTATTGGACAAATCAGCTGTCGCAATTTAACACGAAAACATTTTTAGTTGACAGGTTGATTCAGCAGTTGGAACTATCAGTTGTAAGCTACAGTGGATCAGTTGGTGATATTAACAGTTGATAGTTGATTTCAGCAGAATGTTTATTCAGAGGAAATCAGCAGATGATTAGCAATCAACAGGCGCAAGCTATTGAGAGATAGCGTGTTTTGTTAAGGATTACAAAACGACAGAGTTTGGATTAGTCAAAACGACAGCGTTCAAATAAGTTGAAACGGCAGCGTTTTGATCTAGCGCTATAATCTAAGTCATTGGAGTTTACGTTGAAATTCAGCAGATGGCTACAGTGAAATTCAGCAGATGGCTACAGAGGAATCAGCAGAGAGCTACAGTGGATTTTTACCTGTCTATGGTATTTAATGTTAGTGAAAGTTAAACGATGTCGTTTGGATAAATAGATACGACAGCGTTTTGCCTTCGCGCTACGTTTCAGCAGATGCTTTTTGCGATAAGGAAAACCAGGCAGGTAGCTACAGTCATCTTGGACCAGCAGATACTTTTTGAAATAAAATTTTTCAAGCGACCAGCTGGTGCATATTGTCAGTCGTTGAAGACATCAGCCGTTGTACACCTATCAGAGATTCAAGTTTTCAGTAGTTGCGCGAACAATTAATCGATTCAAACGTTCATATCAGAAGAAATCAAGGGCGAATATTGAATCGTACATATGCCATTAAGTGAGGGAACAGTATCAGTACTATTCTTGGTAAATAGTACACTATCTCAGAGAGCGGTTTACGGAGTTTGCACAAATATGGTACACCGCAAAATCTGCTCTGACATTGTGCGACTTGCCTCTTGGTGGAGCAGGAATTACGGTGTACAAATTTGACAGAAATTCAAACGGGATTTATTTCCTTTGAAGAATTTAATGACCGTTGAAATCGAAGACTAACTGTTGTTATTCATAGACAAACCTTCGAGTCCATTCTCTGGTTCATCTTGTTGAATCGAGTTTCTTTGTGTTAGAAACCAGAGAATCTTACAGCACTCAGAAATTGTATTCATTGTCATATTTTATTGAGTCTGTAACGAACTGGCTTTGTGAAGCAGTTCAAAAATATCATTTCGATACTTGTAACCAGCAGCAACGTCTGCGTGTGAAGTTAGTGAGTCTAGGAGTTCATACAAGTGAGGCTTGTGTGATTGGGTGTTTGTAGAAAGGCTACTTGCATCAAATCTTCAAGTGATACCTTCCGAGGAGGAAGAAGGGGAGACGTAAGATATTTATATCTGAACTTCTAGAAACAAATCCTTGACTCTTATCTTTTACATTCAGCAAGTTATTTACTGATTGTCTGTTCACAAATCGATTGGCCTCTTTCCGCACTATTTTGTTGGCCAAGAGATTTGCATAAAACTGAGATCCTTAAGTCTGGTAACTCGGACTTAAGTTTAGCAGTGCTAGTAAAACTTTTAAACGAAAATTTAAAATCAAAGGAGTTCATTCAACCCCCCCCCCCACCCTTCTGAACTCCTGTACGTATATTGATCATATTTCTAGGACCATCAAAAGAAAAACAGATTTATGAAAGAAAGAAAGAGCTGAAAGAATGTTTTCAGAAATGTATTACAGAAAATTTTTATATATTATGGCTTAAAAAACAGACGGTCACAGGAGAGGGTGAGGACGCTTGCTGATGAACCAATGTGCCCCTTTCAACTACGGAAGGGACCAAGATATGGTCGACGGACTGTATACCCTTTATATGTGATAGATGGGTTTTGTACCCAGCTCTCTGACTCATATACAGAGTTTGATCAAACGATAGACCTGATGTACAGGTGTTTAGCCATAAGAATTACCAAAAAAGAAAATAATAGAGCTCAGTGTGATTTTAATCACCAAGCTTAAATAAAATGATTTCAGAACTTATATGTTATGCTTTCTATTCATCAGATTTCACAGTTCATGTATTTAGCTTATTTATTTATTTATTCTTAAGCTATTCAGATTCAGATTCCAGTATAGTAACAGATATTTGTTGCATGTGTTATATGTTTTCGATATTCCAGATTTTGCCTGTTGAGCCCCTAGGCTCACTAGTTTTCATTAAGTGCAGATATTGAGCAATAGGAGCTGGCTGGCGATGAGTTGATCGAAAAGATGTGTTTATCATGGACATCTATTTCTGTTATTGTTATTATTTAGTTCTAGATTTTGATGTACAAAACTTTAGTTATAGTTTTGTATCATGACAGATTTCGAGTTATTTCATTTGTTGAAATCTGTGTGAGACCTGTGTTTTCGCAATCAAGTGTTGCTTGGGTTGAAACCAGCTGGTAGTAGATGTGTGTGTGGAAGTCATCGAATTTTCCTAAGTATTGGAATCAGCAGTTGGAAAGATATCAGCAGTAGTAGTAGGAATCAGTTGGAGCAGCAGTGCTTCGTTAGATTTCAGTCGTTGCGTTTTGGTAGGAAGCAGCAGCAATGCTGGAGTGGATTTCAGTCGTTGGTGTATTAGCGCGTATCCAGCTGTTGCGAGAGACCAGCTGTTGCGAGTGATCAGCTGTTGGTTAGCGATCAGCAGTGGCTAGCAGGTGACGTGTCCCTCTCTCTGAAGCGACGAAGTTTTGTGAACAGGATCCAGCTGTTGGTTTGGTTAGCGTGTTTCTTAGTGGGTATCAAAACTATGTCGTTTAGTTAAGTTGGAACGACAGCTTTTGAGTGGAACGCTTTGTATCAGCTGCTGGTTATATTAGGCATCTACTGTTGAGAGATCTGATGCGTTGCAGCTGCTGGTTTGTTGATCAGCTGTTGGTAGTAGGGTGATGTGTCCCTCTGCGACGTCGTTTGGTTAAGTTGGTGCGACGCTGTTTAGCCTTAGCGTTGTTGAGAGATCCAACTGCTGGTTGATATAAGTCGCTACTGCTGACAAAACAACTACCTTAGACAAGGACACCAACGGAGCTGTTGAGTAGTGTATTTATTAGAAGACTTGGTCTTCGATTTGGCATGAGATCCCATACTTAGAATATTTTCCGCGATTATCGTTCTCTGTCGCGAACCCTAAGCACTGTTCACCGTAGCTTTTCTCCGATGATTCCCGTCGTTTCCCGTCTCTGTTTTGAGCAAGATCGGTGGCGCTGCACTCCTTCAGAGTTGCTCTTTCGATTGATACCATTTTCTGGAAGCTAGTTGGCTGGTAGCAAGATCGCGAAGCAGCTTCTTCGGCCGTGTGTTGTGTTCTTCAGGTAGCGCTTCGAATTATTCGATGAGATCTTATTCTTAGCCCTGTTTAGAGCTTCCTGATGAGTTGTTGGGTAGGATTAATTGCTGGTTGAGTGTAGCTCCCAGTTTTTGATTCTGTGTTAGCGTCCCTGAGAATTATGCGTGTTGTTTAGCAGGTTTCTTATCAGATTTATCGGGACCCCGTTTGTGGTAATTGTTGCACAGAATATCGAGGTACGGATTTGGAGCTTGTAATTCAGCGTGGTTATGGCTTGGATAATTTGTGAGGTTGCTGTTTGTGTGAATTGCCGTGTATGATTGATGTTGCATATGTTTTATGCTATCTGTTTGTTAGCTATTGCATATACGCATATTCCTTTCAGCTGTTGCAGCCATGCCTTGTTCTTGTTGCTCTTTCTTACCAGGATGCGAGGGCGAGCGGCAATACCGCACTCTCATCTCCCTGCTGTGATATGTTAGCCCTCATGCGCCGAGTGGTTAACTACCACAGTTCATGGGTTGGGCAATGGCAGGTTGAGTTGTTTGATGCATCTGGTATTCAGGTGTGGTGTAAAATTGAGCGGTTAATTCTCGTTTGCTTGTACACACACCAGTGGCCACTACTCGTTGCAGATTATGTTGAGCTGTGCTTGATGTTCCTTGGATCCCTTCTTCGGTTGTAGCCTTCGGCTGTTGTCCCGTTCTTCATGCATAGCATCTGCATTTTATCTTTGTTGTTCATTGCTGATTTATAGTTTCTCTCCGTACTGGGGTTTGACCCCATGTCCCTCTGGGGCTTGGTTTGTTTCGTTTTCCTGTTGTTTGTTCAGGGTTCCCAGGTTACTCAGCTGGTCGTGGAGTTGGCTCGGCTGGAGGTGCCCCAGGAGGTGGTTAGAGTGTTCCAGTTAGTATAGTATATATATATGTATCAGTACTTAGCCAAGGGATGCCCTATGCTCTGTTGTATTCAGTTGTGGTTGTTGTCAGGTACTTGATGCATGTTTTATGCTGTACTGTATTTCTGTGGCTTGTAGCCCTTTGTTGATTTAAACTGGGTTATATTTTGAGTATTGCACAATTTTAAATTATGTTATCTTTCTGTGAGGCCAAAAGCAAAAATTTTAACCACTTTTTAGTTGCTTCCGCTTTTTTTTGCGTGGTTTATCTCTGGTGTGAGCACGAGGCCTGAAATTTTTGGTATCAGAGCTTAAGCTAGGATAAGCCCGATTTCTTTGATCACACTTGAGTCTAGGCACAGTGTTGTGTGTTGTTTGTGCTTGACTATGTGATTTATGTGTTACATATTGTTGTGATATGTGCTATCTATGCTGTACTTGTTCTGTGTTATCTTATCTTGTTTAGTGCCTTCGTAGAGAGATTCCGCCTAGACGTAGGGGTAGAGGTAGAGGGCAGTTTCAAGATGAGTCTAGAGGTCAGAACGAGGATCAGAGTAGTTTCCCTTCCCGTGGTCACGGTAGGCGAGTGGAGGATGAAGTCGATGACTTGACAACCCGTGTGGAGAGCATGGAGATTGTGATGGCTAGGTTCCAATGGATGAGTCCCAAGATCTTTAATGGTGACGAGTCTAGCGAGGCTGCAGATTCGTGGCGTAGAGGTAGAGGGCAGTTTCAAGATGAGTCTAGAGGTCAGAACGAGGATCAGAGTAGTTTCCCTTCCCGTGGTCACGGTAGGCGAGTGGAGGATGAAGTCGATGACTTGACAACCCGTGTGGAGAGCATGGAGATTGTGATGGCTAGGTTCCAATGGATGAGTCCCAAGATCTTTAATGGTGACGAGTCTAGCGAGGCTGCAGATTCGTGGCTACGGCACATCACTGGTTTGTTCGATCGTGTTCAGTACGACGATGTTCTTCGGTTAAGTTTGCAACCTTCCAGCTGAGGAAGAGTGCGGAGCGTTGGTGGCGTGGCGCTTCAAGGACGCTAGAGGAGACATGTGTGGAGATTACTTGGGATAGTTTCTGTGTTGCCTTTCGGCAGGAGTACGTCCCAGAGTCGTACATGAACGCTCGTGAGCGAGAGTTCGATCATTTGGAGCAAGGTACGATGTCTGTGCGAGAGTATGCTAGGTTGTTTTCTTCTCTTTTGGTGTATGTCCCTCATGTTGCTGGCCGGGAGAGGGCCAAGAGGACCAAGTTTCTTGAGGGTTTAAACGAAGAGCTGTATACTTTGGTTTTGTCGAGCAAACCAAAGAGCTATGCAGAGGCTGTGGATAGCGCTATTGATATCAAGGAAGGTCTACGGAGCCGGAGGTCGCGTGCTAGACCTCAGGGTGCTCAGGGTGGTCGTCCCACTGTTCAGGGAGCGCAGTCTTCTCAGTCTTTGTAGTCAGCTCATCAACCCCAGCAACAGCAGCAGCAGTTGGCTCAACAGTCTGGCCGTCAGAGGTTTCGATCTCGTGGCTATCAGTTTAAGAAGAAGTCTGGTTCTGGTTCTTCTAGTTCTGGCAGCTCTAGTAGCAGTGGTTCTAGGGCAGAGTTTTGTGGTTTCTTTGGAGGCAAGCATCCATCGACTCAGTGCGTTGGTGTGTAGGGCTCTTGTAATATCTGTGGTCAGTATGGGCATTTTGCAAGAGTGTGTCGTCAGCTGGATCGCAGCAAGCCGCAGCCCCACCTCAGGGTCGAGGAGGATCGTCTAGGGGTTGTTCCCCTCAGTTTCCGCAGTCTAGGGTTGGAGAGACGCAGTTTAGGCCATTCCAGTTGCCTGGCCCATCGCGTTTCGGACAGTCGTCTCAGCAGCATTTCTCTGGACCCCAACATGCTCAAGCGAACACTATTACTAGGGAGCAAGCGGAGGAGACGCCGAGCAGGGTGATTTCAGGTACATGCCTTGTCTTTGATTTTCCTGCACGAGTGTTGTTTGACACTGGCGCATCGCATTCCTTTATTTCTGATGCATTTGTGGTTGAGCATGATCTACATACCACTTCTTTGCGCGATGTTGTGTCTGTTTCTACTCCTGGCGGTGCGAGCTTGTACTCCCAAGAGGTTTTGTTGAATGGCTTTCTGAGTTTTGGTGAGCATGTGCTAGTGGCGAATTTGATTCGTTTGTTGTTGTGGATTTTGACTGCATAGTGGGAATGGACGTGTTGTCCAGTTATAGGGCCTCCGTGGATTGTTTCCATGGGATCGTGCGTTTTAGGCCTACGTCCGGTGAGAAATGAAATTTCTACGGTGCTGACTCCCAGTCGAAGATTCAGCTAGTCTCAGCGATGGAGATTGTGAGGATTGAGAATTTAGAGTAGTGATTAATTGATTTGATTTGGGATTAATCACGTGTTATAGAGGATAATGCGAAGAAATGTGGTTTCCTGCTGATTCGGAAGTTGTCTTATTTTGGTGAAGTCAACGCTGGTCAACGGTACTGTAGCTACCTGCTGGTCTTTGCATCGGTAGGGTGAAGTAGGCGTGACACGTTGCATCTGCTGGTTTTAGTTTGTTTCGAAGGGTTGCTGCTGGCCGATATTGCTTTTGGCGCGAGAATGATTGAGGACGCGACACGTGTTGGTCAACGTTTTGAGTGTTGACTAGGGGATTCAGCAGTTGTGTTAGATAGGAGTGACCAGCTGCTGATAGTAACGCTTGCGTGTGCCTTGCGTCTTAGTGAGAAACTAACAGTAAGAGATTTCCACATGCAACTGCTGGTATTGCATGCATCGTCGTTTTGAGAAAGCGTCTACTACGCGCGTGGTAACCAGCTGCGAGAGTTTTCCTTGTGTTCCTGCTGGTTTTGTAATTGCATCAACTGGATTTGTTTGTGTAGGCACGGCGACGTCGTTTGATTAAGTTAAAACGCTGCGTTTTGGATGTGGCAGCTGGAACCAGCCGTTGGTTGTTTTGAAAAGATCTGCTGCCTGCTGATTTAACGCTACGGCGTCGTTTTGTTTAGTTGGAGTGGTGTCGTTTCGAGATTGTAGTTTCGCATTCAGCATTTGATTGCTTCTGCTGGTTTTTAACGAAGGGAAAGGTCGATACCTGCTGGTCGATACCTGCTGGTCGTGTCGACTGAATTGCTGATCAGCTGATGTTGGATTTTGGAGATTATAAATGGAAGTGTCGCTCGACATTTAGAATTATTTTGAGCCAGTTATTTCTTATCTCCTCTTTTCCAAACCCTCGAATAGCTACTGTTCACCGTCTTTTTCTATCGCCATTTCCCATCGATTCCAGCCTCTTTTTTTGACGTTCTTGGTGGCGCTGGACTCCTTGAGACTTGCTCTTCCCATTGATACTAGTTTGGAAGCTAGGAGCAACGAGTTGAGAAATCCCGTAAGCCCTGCTCGTTCGTGAGTTTCTGGTTTAGTTGAACATACTCTACCGTTGTTTCTTTTGAGCTTTTGGGAGGAGCATTTCTTGTAGTTTGAGCTCGGTTTTTAGTAGTTAATGCCTGCGTAGAAGTGTAGGATTGAAGTATGCTTCTGGACGTAGGATTACCGTGATTGTGTAGCTGAATTGAGCTAACATATTAGCTATGTTGTAACAGATTTCAGCTTCCAGGAAGTTCCTGCTGCGTGAATTGAAACAGGAGAAATCTGTTAGGTAAATTGAGGAAGAGAGGTACGAATTGAGCAGCCCTTAGCAGCTTTGAGCTTGAACATGTCTATAATTTGATGTTGTGAAATCTGTGGCTTTTCTGTCATGTGCCTACGTGAACCAGTTGCTGTTTTTGATTGAGTATGCATACTGTTTTTACGTTTAGGCATTGTATGTATTGAGCATGGATATTGAATGGCATTCATGCATATATTTTGAGCCTGATTTACAGATTTGATTTGATAACCTGATTGGGTGCCACGTTGTGACTGGTCGACTGATTTGTCGTGCCCGAAAAGTCCAACGCTATAGTCGGAGCGGTGACTACCGGATACGATTGTCTATCGCCGAGCTGTGATGGGCTGACGGGCCTCGATGATCACGGACCGATGATTTCCCGGTTGATAGACCGTGGTATAGAGGCGACATGATATGATTTGCCGGTTGTTACACCGGTCTAGCTGACTGATTTCCTTTGACAGCCTCATGCATTCATAGCATTGATTTATAGCATGTTGCATGTTTATCTGCTTTGATAGCTCTTCGTACTGAGGCTTGACCTCGTACTTGTTTCCTGCTTTTGTCTTGTTTGGGTCTGCGTTGCCCATTTGCAGGAGCTACAGGTAACCAAGCTGGACCGAGTGGAAGTTCAGCTGGTCGATCCCCGTGTCCCTGAGTCCCAGTCTATATATGATATGTATTGAATGTACTGAGGCTTCGACCTCGTACTTGTTTCCTGCTTTTGTCTTGTTTGGTCTGCGTTGCCCATTTGCAGGAGCTACAGGTAACCAAGCTGGACCGAGTGGAAGTTCAGCTGGTCGATCCCCGTGTCCCTGAGTCCCAGTCTATATATGATATGTATTGAACCGGGGGATGCCCCGTGTTATCATGTATTGGGGATTTGTACCTGATTGATATTATGTTGATACCTGTTGTGTTGGAGTTTGAGTCAACTCATATTTTAATTATCGCTATTTTGAATGTATGATTTGAAGTTCAGGCCCATTGTATCTCGAAAAATTTTTAAGCCCTGATTTTAAGCTTCCGTGTTTATGCGTTAATTATGTGTTAATTGTTGGTAATTAGCACGGGGCCTGACATTTTTGGTATCAGAGCATAAACTGGGATAAGCTCGATTTCTTTTGATCACACTCGAGTCTAGGCACAGAGTTTTGATTTGATTCTGATTGACTATGTGACTTATGTGATCTATTATCTGTCTTGTTATTATATCTGCTGTGAGATCTTACCTCTAGGCTTGTTTAGATGCCGCCGAGACGAGGAGGTAGGAGGACTAGACCTTCCGCGGAGGGGTCTAGAGCAGGTAATGATGACGACGCTCAGGTTGAGGACGTCACTAGGAAGATAGGTGGAATGGAGTTGGTCTTAGCCCGATTTCAGCGGACGAACCCGCCGACGTTTGCCGGTACTGAGGGTGGTTCTAGGGCCGAGGCGTGGCTTATTCAGATGGAGGATTTATTTGATACCTTGGAGTACGCTCCGGAAAAGAGACTGAAGTTGGCAGTGCTGCAGCTGCGGGATGATGCGCAGCGCTGGTGGAAAGGCACTTCTAGGATGCTTCGAGATAATGGGACGATACTCATCTGGGATGGTTTCTGTGAGGCTTTTCGACAGGAATACACTCCAGAGTCCTATTACGCCAGCCGAGAGCGTGAGTTTTGATAACCTGAAGCAGGGTGACATGCGTGTGGCCTAGTATGCGAGGCTGTTTTCTGCGCTTCTAATGTACATGCCAGCTGTGGCGAACCAAGAGCAAACGAAGAGGAACAAGTTCTTGAAGGGCTTGAGACCTGATCTTTACCGGATGGTGTTGTCTGGGTCTCCGGCGACTTTCATGGAAGCTGTGAACAATGCAGTTGATATTGAGGAGAGTTTGATGGATCCTGAGGCTCCAGTGCATCAGACGACCGTGCGTGCTTCTCAGCCAGCTCAGGCGGTGTCGCAATCGTATCAATCTCCTCAGGGGTCACAGCAGTCGAGTCGCCAGCAGTTCCGACCGCGAGGGAAGCAATTCAAGAAGAAGGGCCATTCGAGTTCCTCTAGTTCCGTGAGCTCTGGTTCTGGCAGTGGTTCAGGTAGTGGTTCTGGCGACGGATTTTGTAGTCAGTGCGGAGGGAGGCATGAGACTTCGCAGTGTCGTGGAGTTAGAGGACTCTGTCATCTTTGTGGTCAGCCGGGACATTTTGCTAGAGCGTGTCCTTCGATTGGAGGGCGATCTACTAGTCAGTCGCAGCAGGGTTCCGCTGGTGGTTCTTCTCAACGACAGCAGCCTTTTGTGCAGTCCCAGCGATTTGGTTTTCAGCCTCGTGAGCCGTCTCGTTTTGGAGGACCTTCCCGACCCCCGTTTCAGATTCCACAGGAGGCACAGGCGAACGCCTTGACGATGGATCAGGCTGAGGAGACGCCGGGCATGGTGATTAGAGGTACATGCTCTATTTATGATTATCCTGCGAGAGTCTTGTTTGACACTGGTGCATCACACTCTTTTATATCTGAGATGTTTGTGTTTGAGCGTGGGTTGAGTTCTTCCCCACTGTGTGATGTTGTTTCTGTGTCTACTCCTG
>KV003622.1:1256-30744 GCA_001598015.1 Dorcoceras hygrometricum | reverse complement strand
GGGCGGCCTTATCCTCATTTTGACGGCCCAATCGACTAGGAACATGTTCAGAATACACAACGACTATTAGATGTGTTTCATGATAGCCGTCATACCCACTATCACATCTAACATACGCTTTAGTGTAATCTAGGTCTTTACTCAACACAATTGTAAATCATTACACACATAATGAAAGTAAAGAATGCCATATAAAAGAATGCGAATATCATATATAAAGATCGTTTGTACAAGAGTCAATGAAAACCCACACGCCACAAGTTGGCTAGTTGGGCATCTACTCTAACAATTTAGCAGGTTGCTATCCAGATCTCTCGGGCCTGTTTTGTAGTAATTGTTGCACAAAAGTGTAAGGTACGGATTTGAGCTTGATGTAGCTTGGAATTGGTGTGAGATATTATGTATGGCTGCTGGGATGTTTCGGTGAACCTAATGTGTATTGCGTGCTGAGCATTGGTGTTTATGCTAGCTGTTTCATGTGAATTGCATACACGCATTTGTTCACGCATATTTCAGATCCCTTGTGTATCGTATTTTATAGCCTTTGTTCGTATCTTGTATTGCTGTTGTTGATTCTTACCAGGATGCAAGGGCGAGCGGCAATACCGCACTCTCATCTCCCTGCTGGGATCGTTAGCCACCATGCGCCGAGTGGTTAACTACCACAGTTCATGGGCGAGGCAACGGCAGGTTGAGTTGTTTGATGCATCTGGTATTCGGGTGTAGTATCACGACGAGTGGCTCATTACCACACTGTGAACACACCCCGTGGCCACTATTGTTGCAGATTCTTGGAGCTGTGCTTGAGTTCCTTAGCTCCCTTGTTGGTTGAGCCTTCTTCTGTTAACCGGTGTCTCATGCATAGCATCTGCATTTTATCTTATGCATTCTTGTAGCTATATCTGTTGCTCTCCGTACTGGGCTTTGACCCCATGTCCCTCCGGGGGTTGGTTTGTTTCCTTGTTTGTGTTGTTTTCAGGGAACCCAGGTTTTACAGCTGGTCGTGGTTATAACCCAGCTGGTGGTGCCCCAGGAGGTGGTTAGCGTGTCCCAGTTGCGTATAGCATATTATATTTATGTATGTATTAGTTAGCCAGGGTGATGCCCTGTGCTTCGTCTTTGTATCCAATAGTTGGAGTCTGATATATGTTGTGGTTGTTGTATGCTATACTGTTGGTCGTTTTAACGTACTGGGATATATTTTGAGTATCGCTTTATTTTTAAATTATATTGTTTTAAACCGTCAGGCCAAAAGCGAAAATTTTACCCGCTTTTTGATAGCTTCCGCATGTGTTTGTATGATTTTACTCTGTTTAGAGCACGAGGCCTGACACCATATACCTCCTAACCAACTAAAGCTCTAGCTGCAACAACTTCATAATAGTGCTCTCCAAGTACTAGCAAGTCTGCCGAACAACTGAGCAACGACTCCTTGTCCCTCTTCGTCAAGAAGTTTGGGAAATTCATGAGAAAATCCTATAACCCTTATTTTAATTATAACAAATCTGAAAAGATATCTACTGATATGAACTGTTATAATTGTGGTCGTCCAGGGCATTTTGCAGCAGATTTTAACAGGCCCAAGAATGAGGACAGATCTAAGATAGATGAGAAGACAGACGATAGATCAAAAGAAAGATCCAAGGAGAGAAGGATGAGGACCAGATCTGATAAAAGGCCCAACCAAAAGAATGATATAAAAGTACTTGTTGCTGAGGAGAGTAACAAGAACTGGGCAGATTCAGAATCAGATTCTATATCAAGCAGCTCCTCATCCAGTGACAGTGAGCCAGAAGAATTCCACTTATTGATGGCAGATCAGACCACTACTGAAGATGAGATATTGACTTTTCTAATTGTGAATTTACACGAGAGGACCTGATCAATGCACTTAATGAAATGGTCCATGAGAATCGGAAGTTATCTCAAACATTTGAGGAAATCAAAGCTGAAAACAATGGTCTGAAAAATAGTTCAGTTGAATCAAGCACTGCTCAGCTTGAGGATACTGAAAGTTTAAAGATAGAGTTGAGTAATCTGATGATTGAGAATGATTTCTTGAGAAATATGTATTGTGAGCTCAAATCCGAAAACGAAAGGTTAAATGAAGTGATGAGCTCCTGGACCAAGTCTTCCGTTTCCTTGAGCAAGCTGCATGAGACTCAAAAGCCACTGAACGACAAATCTGGCTTGGGTTTCTGCGTTGGAGAAAGCAGCTCTGAGGGAACGAGTACTCAATCAGATCTGGCAAATGACAAGTTCAAAACAATGAATTTTGTCAAAGCCAGTGTGATACACAATGCTTATGAGTTGGTGAAATATGATAACCAGATCTCTGGGTAACTAAACCAAAAAGGCAAAGCTGGTATCGGATATATCAGACCTGAGAACTCCAAGCCAAGCTGGCTAAAGAACAGACTTGACAAAGATAAGGCGAAAGCTGGGTCTAAGTCGTCTGTTCCCAACCAGTCCAGGCTTGGTTCTAAGAAGGTCAAATCTGTGTGGGTAAAGGTTCAGCCCCAACGAGATATGAATGGTCCACATACTAAGCCAAAGCTCAACAGATCTCACAACATTTCTGCACATATCTTTATGGACTCACATACTGGGAAAACTGTTAAAGTAATTCAAGTATGGGTCCCGAAATGGGTAATCCGATCTGGACCCAAGTAAAATTGGGTACCAAAATCTGTTTTCATGATTGCAGGGTAACAGGTACAAAGCTGGAGAAGAATCTATCATCTGGTACCTGGATAGTGGCTGTTCACGACATATGACTGGAAATCCAAAGCTACTATCAGATTTGACACCGCACAAAGGAGCTAAGATTGTGTTTGGTGATAACTCTCACGGTAACACTGTGGGTAAGGGTAAGCTTACCCATGGTAACATTTCCATATCTGATATTCTTGTCGTTGAGAATTTGTGCTACAATCTGATTAGTATAAGTCATATGTGTGACAATGGTTACACAGTTAACTTCCAAAAGCACACATGCACAGTTCAAAATCCAGATGGTCTGACTGTATTGGTAGGCAAAAAATAGAGGAATACCTACATTATCAATTGGTCAGAGCAGATAGCATTTGAACAGAGTTGCCTAGCAGATGACTCTTCCAAGAGCTGGTTGTGGCACCAAAAAATGAACCATCTGAACTTTGAAACTGTTGCCAAATTGATTAAGCTTGAATTTGTTTCTGGTATGCCCAAAATAAATTTTTATAAGGACAAGATTTGTGCATCATGTCAGCTGGGTAAACATATTCGATCTACTTTTAAAAAGAAAAATGGTCGACGTTATTCCCGAAGCTTAGAGCTTTTACATATGGATCTCTTTGGTCCTATACACGTAACATCTTAGGGGAACGAACTACACCCTTGTAGTTGTTGATGATTTTACAAAATTTACATGGGTGTTATTTTTAAAATCAAAATTTGAAATTGCTGACCAACTGATTAAGCTTTTAAAACGTTTGCAAAATGACAAATCTTGTACTGTCAACCGGATAAGATCTGATAGCGGAACTGAGTTTTTAAATTATAAGCTACCGTCTTATCTGGTAGACATTGGGATGAAGCATGAGCTTTCAGCAGCAAGAACTCCCCAGCAGAACGGGCTAGCTGAAAGGAGAAACCGAACTTTAAAAGAAACTGCTCGATCTATGATTGCTTATTCCGGTATTCCACAAAAATTGTGGGCAGAAGCAGTTAACACAGCTTGCTATACTCAGAACAGATCTATGATTAACAAGACCCATGGAATTACCCCATATGAGATCTGGAGTGGCAAGAAACCTGATATATTTATTTCAGGGTGTTTGGGTGCAAATGTTTCATTCATAATAACGGTAAAAAGCACGTAACAGCCTTCGATGCCAAATCTGATGAAGGTTTATTTCTCGGTTATTCAGTTGTGATCAAAGCCTATAGAGTGTTCAACAATCAAAGTCTGACGGTCGAAGAATTAGCACATGTGGTGTTTGACGAAAACAGCTTTTGATCCAACTCAGCTGCGAGCTTACATGAGCTGTGTTCACGTCTGGAATCAACCAGCCTTGATGAATCAGATGACGACGTGCCACAACAAAGACACTCAGCTAATCCCCAACCAGATCTGGACACACAACAGCATAACGCTCGAGAAGATCTGGCATGTAACGCAGTAGTCATTGATTTGACTAACGTTGACCCTGTACAGGAAAAAATCTCATCTAGAGTGCCAGTTGCGGATGTTGGACCAACTACTGCTCAAGTGGATACTCAAGCAGATCCTGCAGTACATCAATTGGTATCCAGATCAGATCCAAATGCCCAAGCTGTCAATGCAAATTATCAATTGGCATCTGATCCAAATCTGGAACAACAAAGCCCTTATCAATTGGTGACAGACAATCCAGACCAAGCCAACCAATCGAACATTCAAACTGAACAAGGAGAAAACCCAATCGGATCTGATCTTCGGTGTAGAAATCATCCATCCGAGCAGATCATAGGTAACATTCACTCTCCTGTTCGCACACGAAGCCATCTCATGCTTTATCACTTTGATTCAGCATTCATATCGCATATAGAACCAAAGCTGATAGAAGAAGACTTAGCTGACCCGAGCTAGATAGATGCAATGCAAGAAGAACTTAGTCAATTTAAAAGAAATAATGTATGGCAACTAGTTCCTAGACCTTCTAACCATTCAGTGATAGGAACTAAATGGGTCTTTAGGAACAAGCTAAATGAAGATGGCATAGTAACTGAAACAAAGCTAGACTGGTAGCACAAAGATTTAGACAAATTTAAGGCATGTACTTTGATGAGACCTTTGCTCCAGTAGCTAGACTAGAAGCCATTCGCATGTTTCTTGCATATGCTGCATACAAAGACTTCAAAGTCTTTCAAATGGATGTGAAGAGTGCCTTTCTGAATGGCATCTTAACAGAGGAAGTGTGTGTTGTACAAACTCATGTGTGAGAACTAGAAATCTGTTAAGTACGATTTAATGGCTAATAAGCTTTTGGATTAAGATTTGGCATGAAATTGTGAATTCTGGGTGTTCAGATTTGGTTTTCAGCAGTAGATTAATTCAGACGTCAGTGTTCTACTGTAGCATCAGCAGGTGAAGCCTGATCAGTCGTTGATGGCGCGGGAGTGATAAGCTGTCGTTTCGTGAAAACAGACGTCGCGCTAAAACAAAGAATCAGGCATAGCGCGTTTCAGACGTCAATGCAAGTCAATGGTACTGTGGAGAGTGATCGCTGATTTAGTTATGCATCGTCGTTTTGCTATTCAGTATCACGCTTGAAGAGGAATTTGTTGGCAGCTGATGCGCGGGCGCGAGGATTAACGAGAAGGCGACATGTGTTATTCAACCCAATGGAGTTGACTGCTGATGTTATAGCGCAAATCAGCTGTTGCATTTGTGAAGGACCTGATTCAGCCGTGGGAGCAACGCGACATCGTTTGGCTTTAGTTAGCGAGAACCTTGATACGACGTCGTTTGAGTTAGTTAGTTTCTAAACTGTTGGTTGTTGTGCGAGAGATTTGTCCTCAGCTGTTGGAGCGTTGTGGCGTCGTTTTGATTTGTTGGTATGGTGTCGTTTTGATGTTCCGTTGTGTATGCAACGCCTGATGGTTGCTGTTGATTTCGTTGAGAGGAAAAGCGGGTTTCTGTTGTAAGATTTCTACTGTAGCATTACCCGACGTCTGATTTTGTGAACACCCGCTGGTGTATGGAGATATATATATATGTGTGTTGAGCGAAACTTAGATTATTTAGAACCCGATATTTCTTATCTCTATCTTCAAACCCTCGATAGCTACTGTTCACCCGAGCATTTCTTCTTTAGATTTTTGTCGATTTCAGCCGTTGTTTTGAATGATTTTGGTGGCGCTGAGTTCGTTGTGACTTGCTCTTTCGACTGCTACCCATTTGAGGCTGTAGTTCTACCTTGGAGAGGATCGCGAAGTAGCAGTGTTGTTCGATTATCTTTGCCTGGTGAGATCTGTGAGGTAGATTGAAGCTGTGAGGTACGGATTGAGCAGTTTTAACAGCTTTGAGCGTGGACAGGGCTATATTTCGTGTTATGAATTCTGTGTTGAATTGATGGCTGAATTACGTGAACAGATTTTACCTGCCTTGGTCATTGATGTTCTGTTTTCACGTATTGTTCTTGTATGCATTTAGAATTGATTATTGAATGACCTTCATGCATACATCTTGAGCCAGATTTATTGATTGATATCCCGATTTAGATCCACGTTGTGATTGGCCGACAGATGTGTCGTGCCTGAACAATCCAACGCTGTCATCGGAGTGGTGACTGTTGGATTCGAGTGTCTACCACCGAGCTGTGATGGGCTGACGGGCCCTGAAGATCATGGACCGATGATTTCCTTGGTTGACTTACTGTGTGGGTATAGAGGCTCGACTTGAGATGATTTGCCAGTTGATACACTGGTCTTGATTTCCGATTCCTTGATAGCCTCATGCATTTCATAGCATTGATTATAGCATGTTGCATGATTTGCTGTTTTGAAGGCTCTTCGTACTGAGGCTTGACCTCGTATTACTTTCCTGAGCATTGATTATAGCATGTTGCATGATTTGCTGTTTTGAAGGCTCTTCGTACTGAGGCTTGACCTCGTATTACTTTTCCTGCTTTTGTGTTGTTTGGGTCTGTGTTACCCATTTGCAGGATCTTCAGGTAACCAAGCTGGGCCGAGTGGAGCGCCAGCTGGTCGATCCCCATTCACATGAGTCCCATTTATATATTTTATTATGTATTGAACCAGGGAATGCCCTGTGTTTTTATGTATTGGGGATCTGTATCTGATTTAGTATTTGATGTTACCTGTTTTTGTATGAGTTTGATTTAACTCGTATCTTGAGTATTGATATTTTGAATGACGAATTGAGATCAGGCCCAAATTATTTCGAACATTTTTAAGCCCGATTTTACGCTTCCGTGATTATGTGCTTGTTTGTGCTTTAATCTTGAGTGATTAGCACCGGGCCTGACATTTTTGGTATCAGAGCTTAAACTGGGATAAGCTCGCTTTCTTTTGATCACACTTGAGTCTAGGCACAGAGTTTTGATTTGATTTTTGAATTGACTCTGTGACTTACGTGATTTTATTATCTGTCTCTTTGATATCTGCTATTAGTCTTACCTTTATAATTGTTTAGATGCCGCCGAGGAGAGTTAGAGGTAGGACTACTAGACGTACCACAGAAGAGTCTAGGGCATCGGATAGTGATGAGGTCAATCAGCAGGTTGAGGATGTTACGAGACAGATAGGCGAGATGGAGCTAGTCTTAGCTAGGTTCCAACGGACGAACCCTCCGACTTTTGTTGCTGCTGAGGGTGGTGCATTGGCCGAGAATTGGCTAGTGCAGATGGAGGAGCTGTTTGAATCTTTGGAGTACGCTACTGAGAAGAGATTAAAGCTGGCAGTGTTGCAATTGAGGGATAATGCGCAGCGCTGGTGGAGAGGTACTTCCCGTATCTTACGTGAGAGTGGGGCTATGATTACTTGGGAGAGCTTCTGTGTCGCGTTCCGACAGGAGTATACCCCGGAGTCCTACTAAAACCGTCGCGAGAGGGATTTTGATAATCTGAAGCAAGGACGATGAAGGTGGTCGAGTATGCCAGGAAGTTTTCTTCGCTTCTGATGTATGTGCCTCACGTAGCTAACCAGGAGAGGAAGAAGAGGAACAAGTTCATGAAGGGATTGAGGCCTGACCTGTTCCGGATGGTGTTGTCTGGTTCTCCTGCGACTTATGTGGACGCTGTGAATAGAGCGGTAGACATTGAGGAGAGTTTTTTGGAGGCAGAGGCTTCGGTTCAGCCGACGTGTGGACGTGATTTTCAGTGGGTGCAGAGTATGTCGCAATCGTTTCAGTCTCCTCAAGGGTCACAGCAATCGAATCTTCAACAGTTTAGACCTCGAGGGAAACAGTTCAAGAAGAAGGAGAATTCGAGTTCCTCTAGTTCTGTGAGTTCTGGTAGCAGTGGTTCTGGCAGTATGTCTTGTGGACAGTGCAGGGGAAAGCATCCGACTTCGCAGTGCCGTGGTGTGCAAGGTACTTGCAATAACTGTGGACAGACTGGACATTATCGGAGAGTATGTCCTTTGCTGAGGGGACAGGCTTCGGTTCCTTCGCAGCAGGGTTCTGCGAGTGGTTCTTCACAGAGACCGCAACTTCCTGTTCCGCCCCAGCGATCTGGATTTCAACCCCATGAACCGTCTAGGTTTGGAGGATCTTCTAGACCTCAGTTTCAGATACCACAGCAGGCCCAGGTGAATGCCTTGACGAGGGAGCAGGCTGAGGAGACGCCTGGTATGTTTATCGTAGGTACATGTTCTATCTTTGATTTTCCTGCGAGAGTTTTAATTGATACAGGAGCTTCACACTCCTTTGTTTTTGCATGGTTTGTGCATGAGTGTGGGTTGAGCGTTACCCCACTTTGTGATATCGTATCTGTATCTACTCATGCTGGTGTGTGGGTGATGTCCCGTGAGATCGTGGTGGATATTGTGATTCGATTTGATCAGAACATGCTAGTGGCGAATCTGATTGTCTTGGAGATGAGGGATTTTGATTGCATCTTGGGAATGGATGAATTGTCTAGCTATAAGGCTACTGTTGACTGTTTTCATGGTGTGGTGAGATTTCGCCCCGATTCGGGTGTGAAGTGGGATTTCTACGGCACGGATTCGAGGTCGAAGATTCCACTGGTGTCTTCCATGGAGATGTTTAGCCTGTTATCGCTGGATAATGCTGGATTTATGATCTATGCGCTTGACGTTTCCAAAGAGTCACGATTGGAGTTGAGTGACATCCCGATCGTCCGAGAGTTTCCTGACGTGTTTTCGGATGAGATTCCTGGATTCCCTTCGAGACGTGAGATCGACTTCAGTATCGAGTTAGTGCCCGGTACAACCCAGATTTATAGAGCTCCGTATCGGTTGGAGCCAGTAGAGTTGAAGGAACTCAAGGAACAGTTGAGAGACCTTCTGGAGAAAGGCTTCATCAGACCGAGTATGTCACCTTGGGGAGCTCCAATTCTTTTCGTGAAGAAGAAAGATGGGTCTATGAGGATGTGTGTTGTTTTTAGACATTTGAACAAAGCGATGGTGAAGAACAAGTATCATTTGCCGAGGATTGATGACTTGTTCGATCAGTTGCAAGGATCGGTTGTGTACTCGAAGATTGATTTGTGCTCTGGCTATCACCAGCTGCGGATTAGAGACCCCGATGTAGAGAAGACAGCTTTTCGGATGAGATACGGGAATTATGAGTTTCTTGTGATGCCGTTTGGGTTGACGAATGCCCCAGTTGTTTTCATGGATTTGATGAATCGCTTCTTTAGAGAGTATATCGATCGGTTCGTGATTGTCTTCATAGATGACATCTTGGTTTATTCGTGGAGTTTGAGAGAGCATAAGGAGCATCTAAGATTGGTGATGCAAAGATTGAGAGACTCGCAGTTGTACGCCAAGTTCAGTAAGTGTGAATTTTGGCTTGATAGAATTATCTTTTTGGGTCATGTTATTTCAGCGCAAGGAATTTCGGTGGATCCGAGTAAGGTCGAAGCGGTTCTTAACTGGGAGAGACCTAGGAATGTTTCGGAGATCCGTAGTTTCTTGGGATGAGCAGGCTATTATAGGCGTTTTATCGAGAAGTTCTCTTCGATAGCCAGGCCGATGACCCAGTTGACTCAGAAGGATAGGAAGTTTGTTTGGACTGACGAGTGCGAGTCTAGTTTTCAGACATTGAAGGAGAAGTTGACTACTGCTCGTGTTTTGGCTCTGCCGTCTGGATCTGGAGGATTTGTTGTATGCTCCGATGCTTCTCTGAATGGATTGGGATGTGTTTTGATGCAGAACGGGTACGTGATTGCGTATGCGTCTCAACATTTGAAGCCTCACGAGACAAGGTACCCCGTTCATGATTTGGAATTTGCTGCGATTGTGTTTTCCTAGAAGATTTGGCGACACTATCTGTGTGGTGAAGAATTTGTGGTGTACACCGACCACAAAAGCATGAAGTACATCTTCATGCAGTCGGATTTGAATATGAGGCAATGTCGTTGGATGGAGTTGCTCAAGGATTTTAACTGTGAGATTCAGTATCAGCCTGGGCGAATGAACTTAGTAGCCGATGCTTTGAGTAGGAAATCCCATCCTGGTATGTTAGCATCTTTGAGTGTCTCGAGAGTCTACGAGCAGTTGAGTACCTCTGGTTGGAGATTTCAACCGGGTGATCAGTACTTCTTGGTTTCTTCGATTCGGGTTGAACCGCAGATTGTGAATGACATTAGGGAAGCGCAGAGGACTGATCCCTATATCCATGAGTTGAGGATTAAAGCCCGAAGTTGTCAGTCTGATGATTTTTCTGTTGCTTCTGATGGGTGTATAAGATATCGAGGGAGACTGGTCGTTCCGAACCTAGTCGACTTGAAAGAACTATCATGAATGAAGCGCATTGTAGTCAGTACAGTGTGTACCCGGGCGAGAGGAAGATGTACCATGCCTTCAAGTCTCACTACTGGTGGGCAGGTATGAAGAGCGACATTTCTGGTTTTGTTGCTAAGTTTTTGAATTGCCAGCAGGTCAAGATGGAGAGGATGAGACCTGGTGGATTGTTACAAATCTTAGAGGTGCCCCAATGGAATTGGGAGCACATCGCCATGGATTTTGTTACTCATCTACCTCGATCGAGTAGGGGACGCGATGCGATTAGGGTGGTGATTGATCGACTCTCAAATTTAGCCCATTTCATTCCCTATGATGTGAGGTGGTGCTGTGTGGTGTCCTCTCCTCCCTAATGCATAATTCCGTCTATGGAGCCTAAAGCTTCAACCATGGCATGGCAGTAAGTTGGCCTAGTTCGATGAAGAAAAGGGCGAAGTTGTATGTCAACCAGGTGGTTAGATTGCATGGAGTGCCTCTTTTGACAGTGTCCGGTAGAGATCCAAGATTCACATCTCGTTTTTGGAAGAGCTTGCAGGCAGCGATGGGTTCGAGATTGGCTATGAGTACAGCCTATCACCCACAGACAGATGGTCAGTTTGAGCGGACCATTCAGACTTTAAAATATATGCTGCGTGCAGTTGTGATGGATTTCAATGGTGGCTGGTAGGATTCCTTGTCCTTAGTCGAGTTTTCGTATAACAACAGCTACCAAGTGACTATCGGGATGGCTCCATTTGAATCTTTGTATGGTCGCAAGTGCAGATCTCCAATCTGTTGGGAAGAGGTTGGTGAGAAGCAGCTTTCTACTCCTGAGTTTATGCAGCATATGAAAGATCAAATTGATTTGATTCGGAGTAGGATGAAGGCTGCACAAGATAGATTTACCAGCTATGCTAATCGAAGACGTCGACCGTTAGAATTTGAGGTTGGCGAACGAGGGTTTCTTAAGATTTCTCCTTTCAAAGCTTTATGCGATTCAGATTTAAGGGCAAATTGGCTCCTAGATTCGTTGGTCCCTTTGAGATTGTTGAGCGGATTGGACAGTTGGCTTATCGATTGAGACTTCCTGATGAATTAGCAGTGATACATGATATTTTTCATGTGTCAATATTGAGAAAATATGAGCCAGATCCTTCCCATGTGTTGAGAACCGACGAAATTGAGCTGGATTCTGCCTTGAGCTATGTGGAATATCCAGTGCAGATTCTGGATAGGAAGGGGAAGCAGTTGAGGAACAAAATAATTCCGTTGGTTATGGTCCAATGGAGCAAGCATGGCCTAGAAGTAGCTACCTGGGAGGTTGAGGAGAAGATGAGGCAGGAGTGGCCTCATCTGTTTGAGCTATAGCAACGGTTCAGGTAACTTCTAACTTGAACGATTTTTGTGATTTGAGTGATGTTGCTGCTGAGTTGAGATTCTGGTTGGCATGAGTATATTAGGAATGGTGTCTAGTATAGTGTGTCATGAATAAGCTATTTTGCTGTTGTGTTTTGATTTGATGACTTAACGGATTTCAAGTACGAAATCGATTTCTAGTGGGGGAGAGTGTGAGAACTAGAAATCTGTTAAGTATGATTTAATGGCTAATCAGCTTTTGGATTAAGATTTGGCACGAAATTGTGAATTCTGGGTGTTCAGATTTGGTTTTCAGCAGTAGAGTAATTCAGACGTCAGTGTTCTACTATAGCATCAACAGGTGAAGCCTGATCAGTCATTGATGGAGCGGGAGTGATACGCTGTCGTTTCGTGAAAACAGACGTCGTGCTAAAACAAGGAATCAGGAATAGCGCGTTTCTAACGTCAACGCAAGTCAACGGTACTGTGGAGAGTGATCGTTGATTTAGTTATGCGTCGTCGTTTTGCTATTCAGTAGTCGCTCTTGAAGAGGAATTTGTTGGCAGCTGATGCGCGGGCGCGAGGATTAACGAGAAGTCGACGCGTGTTAGTCAACCCAATGGAGTTGACTGCTGATGTTATAGCGCAAATCAGCTGTTGCATTTGTGAAGGACCTGATTCAGCCGTGGGAGCAACGCGATGTCTTTTGGCTTTAGTTAGCGAGAACCTTGATACGACGTCGTTTGAGTTAGTTAGTTGCTCAGCTGTTGGTTGTTGTGCTAGAGATTTGTCCTCACCTGTAGGAGCGCTGCGGCGTCGTTTTGATTAGTTGGTACGGTGTCGTTTTGATGCTCCGTTGTGTATGCAACGCCTGATGGTTTCTGTTGATTTTGTTGAGAGGAAAAGCTGGTTTCTGTCGTAAGATTTCTACTGTAGCGTTACCCGGCGTCTGATTTTGTGAACACCTGCTGGTGTATGGAGATATATATATATATGTGTGTTGAGCGACACTTAGATTATTTAGAACCCGATATTTCTTATCTCTATCTTCAAACCCTCGATAGCTATTGTTCACCCGAGCATTTCTTCATTAGATTTCTGTCGATTTCAGCCGTTGTTTTGAATGATTTTGGTGGCGCTGAGTTCGTTGTGACTTGCTCTTTCGATTGCTACCCATTTGAGACTGTAGTTCTACCTTGGAGAGGATCGTGAAGTAGCAGTGTTGTTCGATTATCTTCTCCTGGTGAGATCTGTGAGGTAGATTGAAGCTGTGAGGTACGAATTGAGCAGTTTTAACAGCTTTGAGCGTGGACAGGGCTATATTTCGTGTTATGAATTCTGTGTTGAATTCATGGCCGAATTACTTGAACATATTTTACCTTCCTTGGTCATTGATGTTCTGTTTTTCACGTATTGTTATTGTATGCATTTAGAATTGATTATTGAATGACCTTCATGCATACATCTTGAGCCAGATTGATTGATTGATATCCCGATTTAGAGCCACGTTGTGATTGGCCGACAGATGTGTCGTGCCTGAAAAATCCAACGCTATCATCGGAGTGGTGACTGCCGGATTCGAGTGTCTACCACCGAGCTGTGATGGGCTGACGGGCCCTGAAGATCACGGACCGATGATTTCGTCGGTTAATTTACTGTGTGGGTATAGAGGCTTGACTTGAGATGATTTGTCAGTTGATACATTGGTCTTGATTTCCCGATTCCTTGATAGCCTCATGAATTTCATAGCATTGATTTATAGCATGTTGCATGATTTGCTGTTTTGATGGCTCTTCGTACTGAGCTTGACCTCGTATTTATTTTCCTACTTTTGTGTTGTTTGGGTCTGCGTTACCCATTTGCAGGATCTTCAGGTAACCAAGCTGGACCGAGTGGAGCGCCAGCTGGTCGATCCCCATTCACTTAAGTCCCAGTTATATATTGTATTATGTATTGAACCAGGGAATGCCCTGTGTTTTTATGTATTGGGGATCTGTATCTGATTAGTATTTTATGTTACCTATTTTTGTATGAGTTTTATTTAACTCGTATATTGAGTATTGATATTTTGAATGACGAATTAAGTTCAGGCCCAAATTATTTCGAAAATTTTTAAGCCCGATTTTACGCTTCCGTGATTATTTGCTTGGTTGTGCGTTAATCTTGAGTGATTAGCACGAGGCCTGACATCCTGGCTTCGTAAATCATACATATCCAGATCACGTTTACAAACTGGATAAAGCTTTATATGGGTTGAAGCAAGCACCCAGAGCTTTGTATGATACACATTCAAAATTTCTTATTGAGCATGATTTCACAATAGGTACTGTCGATAAGACTCTATTTAAGTTTGTCAAATCTGATCATATCCTGCTAGTTCAAATATATGTTGATGATATTATTTTTGGTTCTACTAACCCCAAATTGTGCCAGAAATTTTCTAAGTTGATGTAGGACAAGTTTGAGATGAGCATGATGGGCGAGCTGATGTTCTTTCTGTGATTACAAATGAGGCAGCTTGATAATGGGATCTTCATTAATCAATCAAAGTACACGAAAGAACTGCTGAAGCAATTTGGCATGGACAAATGCTCAGTAGCTGCGACCCCGATGAGTGCTTCTATCAAGTTAGACAAAGACGAAGCTGGAACTGCCATAGAGGTATCTTTGTATCGTGGTATAATTGGCTCTTTGCTATACCTAACTGCTAGCAGACCAGACATCATATTTGATGTCTGTATGTGTGCTAGATTTCGAGCAGAGCCTAAGCATCGCATTATATAGCTATAAAGAGGATTTTAAAGATTTAAAAGGAACTTCAAATGTGGGTCTTTGGTATCCCAAAGACTCCAGCTTTCAATTAATAGGTTATAGTGATGCAGATTACGCAGGATGCAAGATTGATCGGCGAAGCACAAGTGGGACTTGTCAATTCTTATGAGATCGATTGATTTCCTGGTTCAGTAAGAAGCAGACTTAAATTGCAACGTCCACAGCTGAAGCAGAGTATCTAGCGGCTGGAAGCTGCTGTGCTCAGATCTTATGGATTCAACACCAGCTCAAGGACTACGGAATTGATGCTTCTGAAGCGCCTATTCACTGTGACAACACCAGCGCATAGCAATCACTAGAACCCTGTGCTGCACTCAAGAACAAAGAACATCGACATCAGGAATCATTTCATAAGAGATCACGTGCTCAAGAAGGTCGTCAGGCTGGAATATATGCCAAAAAATCTGCAAGTTGCTGACATCATCATAAAACCTCTATCGGACACTAATTTTTCATACTTTCAAAATATTCTTGGTCTCTTAGAACTGCCTCGATTTGTCGTTGTGCTAACAAAATTGCTTGTTGAATAGTGGTTGTTTACTTCAGATCTGAGCCTACTGTTCAGGGGGAACAGCGGGGATTTTCAGATTTGGTAATCATTCAGACTTGGGAGAACCTCAGCTTTAGGGGGAACATCAGATCTGAATTAATAAGTGCTAAGTCAGCTGAATGCATGAGATCTGAATTCACTCAGATTTCGCGTATATACAGCTGATGCTTATAAGTGGACAGATCTGATAGTACCTCAGCTGGTATATCAGTTTGTTTCAAATCTAAGGTTGGACGTAATGATAAAATGACGCTCTTTTTCACTTTTTACCCTTTGCGATTAAAACTCAAAATGATTTCGAAAATCTTTCTCAAAATGATTTCGAAAATCTTTTCCAAAATGATTTCAAAAATCTTTTCCAAATCTGATCGCACCATCGGATGATTGAAACGTGTGTTGTCATCTTGCGAAACGTCACATCAACACAGTAAACGCATGTCGTTTCATATTCTGTTCCTTTTATAAATCGTTTCGATTTCACTAACCCTTACTTTGCGCAAAATACACTATTGCTTTCCAGTGCTTCTTGCTTGCAGATAATCTATTCTTCGGCGTATTCTTCCTAACTCAACCTATCATCAATGGCATCTTCACAGATCAACAATGCTATTCAGGTCTACTTTGACTCAGTACTAGGAATGGAACACGAGGGGATGGTTGCTATGTTCGAAGCCCTTCTGTTATCTGGACTCAGCAGGTTTTTGGGATGTTCCTCAGCCATTTACAAGGCTGCTCTGATGGAGTTCTTCCACAACGCTTCAGTCAGGGATGGTAAGGTTGTTAGTACAATTCAAGGGAAACCAGTTGCTATTTCAGAAGAATTGTTTGCTGGAACCTTTGAGTTTCCGTTGGAAGGGTTGACTAATTTGTATGAAGTTCCAAAGGATCTAGTTTTTGAAGCTAGTAGTGCATTCTCATATGATGGTAAACAGCTAAGCACCTCTTGTAAGAAGAGGGAGATGACGTCCGAGTTTCGGCTGCTGAATGATATCTTGGCAAAATCTGTGACTATGAAGTCTGGTCACTCGATGCTGTAAGCCATGAGAGATTCTTGATGATGTCTGCTATTCATGGGGGCGTTCAGGTCAACTGGGGAAGATTGTTGTTTAATATTTTCAAGGATATGGTAACCCCTAACTCAAAACAAGCACGAGGATATGCGGTGCATATCTGTATTCTGTTGAAAAATGCCCCAGATCTGAAACTGGGTGAATCAAAAGAATTCCCACCTCTAAAGATTCTAACTGCTAAAACTGTTGGCACGTATATAGCCAAAAACAAGAATATTTTTATTGATGAGGATGAGCCAACGGTGGAGAAACCGACGGAGAAAAAGAAGGCAGTGTCTAAGAAGAGACCTGCTACTACTGTTGAAGCACCAGTTGTTAAGAGGAAGAGGACAACAACAGGGAGAGCTGCTCCAGAAGCTAAGAGCTTGGCGCTTGTGACAGTAGCGCAAGAGTCTGTACCTATCCAAATGGTATCAGCTGTGACCCCTCCTGCCCCAAAACGCAAATCACCGAAGAGGAAGTTGAAGCTGCCAGTGGGTTCTGATGATGAAATTGTTGAGAAAGAACCAGATGTGGAGAATGTTGAGAGCAACAGAGGGAAAAGACAACTGCTGATCGTTCATAAGATTATTGATCAAGTTATTACTGAAACAGCGCAGATGGAAACAGATATGGAGGAACCATCGTTAACCAGATCCGATGATATATTAGTTGAGGACACTGTGCGCTCGACTGCTGTCAATGATGAGGATGGTAATCTTGATGGAACTGAAAATGAAATTGCTAAGAAAATGGCATATTTTACTACATCGAAACAATTTCTTAAAGAGCCTTTGAGATTTGGGGAGGATGACGACATGTCTTGGTCTAAGCAACCAAGTAAGATAATTGAGCCTGCAGCAACTGAGAAGGACAAGGAGATTGAACCAGTGGCTACTAAGGATTTCACTATGGAGCTTACTGAAAAACCATCAACATCTGATGAAGAGTTAATGTCTCTTAAGGACCTTTTGAAGCAAATTCCTGATGATACGATGATGCCCTCGGTTACAGCTGTCGAGCCAACAAAGATAAAGTTTGGCCAAGGGATTGAGATTCGGGAGGTGGATCTGTACAAGGCCAGTCTTCCATAAATTGTTGCCGATGACAAGGGAAAGGAGCCTCTTGTGGTAGATACAATACAAGGGCATTCGGCTCATGTAATATTCTCATTGATTTGTGCCAATATCGACTTTATTGTACAGTTGAGAGAGCAGGTGATAGAGGACGTTGTTAATTTCTTTAATTAGTCTTCATAGATTGAGTGTGTTAGATTCAGTTAAAGATATTGCTGCAAAGGAAGAGCTAGTTCTGACTTGGGCTGAGACAGATTCGGTTCACATAGCTATCCAGAGGCGAGTATACAAGTATAGAGAGATGCTTCTTCGAAAATTCTTAGAGTCCAGACGCCATAATTTTGTACCAGGCACGCCCACAGCAGCCACCGATCTTAAAGTATTGGATTTGCTGACTGCCGCTCATCATTTTGCACTGAAATTTTTGCTGAGGCAGGTGAAAGAGCACAAGCTGGAGTGGACACGGCCATATAGTTCACATCTGTTCGAAGGAAGCAATGTCCAGCCTGGGGCTTTCATTCCCAGATCTAATACGAAATTCAAATCGACATGCTGGATTAGAGCAATGATCTTGGTTGACGGATCTTGGCTCATCGTAGAAGGGGTAGATTATTGGAGACCCATTTATAGGCCAATTGATTCTCACAATTGGGAAATGTTGCCTCAAAGGCCTTACATTGATGATCTTGCCCCGCTCTGCGCTTTTGTTGAACCAATCCAAGACCTGGACTCCAGATCACCTTTTTCACGGCTTGTTCGCGACCATTGGACTGAAGTTTGTGTGGCGGTCGTACAGTTTTCACTATTTAGATTTTTGCAACCCGTTGGTACAGTCAATCGTTGTAGAGACATAATCGGTCCCGTTGTAGATATAGAGGAGGTCCCGTCCAGATTTCGTAGTGTATTTCAGCATGGTGTAGATACAGACAGTTTTGTTGATTTCTTTGATAAGTATATTGTGCAGCCAGAGGTACAGACTCTCTCTTCCAGTTCTGATGTTTCGACCATTTACCGCTCCCCTTCTCCCAGATCTGATAGTTTCTCTCAGCGCCATCTAGATTTAGTTACAGCAGACCCAATTGTACAGATAGAAACAGTTCAAAATACAGTTCCTACGCATCTGATAGTTTTTCTCAGTGCAATCCAGATACATTTTTGAATTCTCCAAGTCAGAGTACTTCTACTAATTCTCGTATGCTCTTCACTACTGATTACATTCCTTTGGGTGACGAGACAACTGATGACCAGATCTTAATGCCTACTACTACTATTTCTGTGCCAGATTTCACCGAATCATTTGCACAGCTCAGGGCTTCTGTTACTCAGCTTTCAATTAAGCAGTTGCATATTAACAAAACATTGGCGATCTCAAGAACCAACTCTTATCAAAGATCGATAATCTTGAGAAATCTCTTGCAGAAGCTCATACTCAGCAAGACCAAGTCCTTCGAGGTCTTATTAAAAATGTCCGACAGGAAGTACAGATTCAAAAACTGCCTTATCGCTTGAACTGCTTGAGTCTAAGAGAGAGTTTCGGGCTCAATATGCCATATTAACGACAGATTTGGCTGATATTCGAAAGGAGATGCAAGAACATAAAGCCGCGTTGTCTCAGGACATAGATGATAAATTGAAAGAGATCCAACACCAGCAAGCTGCTCTTTCCCATGTTCTAATGGAATTCCGTTGTGCAAGCACAGGAAAACTTTAATACCCTCACCTCTCAATTGTCTGAACTTGTTGATTATATAAATAGAGGTGGTGGTGCAAAAAAGGGGGAAAGAGGTAGCAGCCGAGGTCCACAGCCTCCTCCTGATGATCGTGGCAGACCTGGTTCTGGTAATGAAGGGCCTGGCGGAGGTAGTAGGATCGGATCTTCGAGTAAAAGATATTACAGAAGTGGTGGATCTCACAAAGGATCAGGAAGAGGCATTGGATACTGGCTAGGAGAAAAACAAACAGTTTTTAGTTATCAGTTCTTTGTACAAATCTCTTGTTAGCACAGCATATACATAGCGTGACTTCGAGACTAATCTTTCGTAACTTTTCAAGTCGTAGGCTACTAAGTTTTGTCATCACCAAAAAGGTATAAATTGTTAAGATAAAATTTATAAGTTTTGGTGATAACAAAAACAAGACTAATAACTGAATCTTGAAAATCAGATCTGGACAGTCAGTTATCGTGGTTAACAGTTAAGTATTTTCAGATCCAAAATATTTGGGAACAGTTTACTCAGATTTCAGTTACGGGTGGAAGATTTCGAATCAGAGCTTATCAAATTTGAGTATTCGGGTTATTTCAGTAATCGGTTTAGGATTTCAGATTTGAGGGTATTCATATTTGACTCAGAGTCTTCCGTAACATATCCGGGTATGTTTATTCAGATGTTATATTTCAGATCCAAGCTTTTTAGATGTTATCAGTATCGAACTCAGAAGTGAACAGACTCCACACAGGGTTTTCCAGATTTCAGATTTGACGTTATTTCAATATTACGAGGAGAGTACAGTATTTCAGATCTAACAGAGAGCGTTGACTCTGTTATAATACAAAAAGAAGGAATATTCGTATAAACAGAGTACTTCAGATGTGAGAAAGAATCAATCAGTAAAATACACAAAGAGGGATATTTCAGATGTGATGGCTTACGTAAAGAGACTACTGCTGCAAGCTCTAGATCGTGCGTCGGATAGTTCTGCACATAACTCTTCAGCTGTCTCGATGCATAAGAAATAACCTTACCTCCCTGCATCAGAACTGCACCCAAACCTCTCAGGGAAGCATCTGTGTACACTACGAACTCCTCATGATCCACCAGCATAGCTAGCACTGATGCTGAAGTGAGGGCCTCCTTCAGCTGATCAAAGATCCTCTGGCACTCGGGACTCCACACATACTTCGCATTCTTCTTGGTCAGGGCTGTCAAGGGCACTGAAATCGAAGAGAAGCCCTTGATAAACTTACGGTAGTATCCTGCTAATCCCAAGAAACTGCGAATATCTGATGCATTCCTTGGAATTCCCAAGTTCTACACTGCCTCCACTTTCGATGGGTCAACATAAATCCCATCTCTCGACACAATATGCCCTAAGAATGCCACATGATCAAGCCAAAAATAACACTTGCTGAACTTGGCATACAATCTGTGCTCTCTCAAAGTCTGCAAAGCCGTCTTCAAGTGTTTTCTATGCTCCTCCAAGATCCTCGAATATACCAGAATATCATCGATACTATAATGAACTGGTCTAAATACTGTCTGAATACCCTGTTCATCAGATCCAATCTGTGCTCTCTCAAAGTCTGCAAAGCCGTCTTCAAGTGTTTTCTATGCTCCTCCAAGATCCTCGAATATACCAGAATATCATCGATACTATAATGAACTGGTCTAAATACTGTCTGAATACCCTGTTCATCAGATCCATGAATATCACTGGGGCATTCGTCAGGCCAAACGGCATCACCAAGAACTTGTAGTGGCCGTAACGTGTCCGAAAGGCAGTCTTGGACACGTCCTCTTCTCTAACCCTCAACTGATGGTATCCAGACCTCAAATCAATCTTCAAGAACACCGAAGTGCCCTACAACTGATCAAATAAATCCTCTATCCTCGGGAGTGGGTACTTATTCTTCATTGTAACCCTGTTCAGCTCCTGGTAGTCAATACACAACCTCATGCTGCCATCCTTCTTCTTCACAAAGAGAACTGGTGCGTCCCATGGAGAAAAGCTATGGCGAATGAATCCCTTGTCGAGCAACACATGTATCTGCTCCTTCATCTCCGAAGGAGCCAAACGATACGGTGCCTTAGAGATAGGCATTGTACCCGACATCATCACGATAGAAAACTCCACCTCTCGCTCCGGTGGAACTCCAACTACATCATCAGGGAAGACATCTGCAAAAATCCCTGACTACCTCCACCTCAGACAGTGAAGGGCCTGCTGAACCTCCAGAAGCAATGACACTAGCCAAGAATGCCTGACATCCAAGCTCAACTAGCTTCCTGGCCTGGAGAAATGATATGAATCTAGGCTTCTGCGGTCTCCTCGTTGTCTCAAATAAGAAGTCCTCCTGCCTTGGCAGCCTGACAGTCACTGTCCTCCGCTGAAAGTCTATCACTGCTCCAAACTCTGTCTGCCAGTCCATACCTAGGATGAGGTCGAATCCTGACATCGGCAAAATGACCAAATTCGCTCTAATCGCATGATCCTGAAACATCATCGTCAATCCCTGCACGACGCTGGTCGTCGTCAACTCCTCTCCTGATGGAACCATCACAGCGAGAGCTGCTCCCAAGCTCTCCGGAACAATACCCATCCTTTGTGTGAACGCACTCGAAATAAAAGAGTGGTCACCCCTGAGTTTAGTAAAGCGAGTGTAGTGACACCTAGCACACGAATCTCGTCTGAAACAGAAACGTCACAAAGGTACGTGTTTACGGTCATACTAAATCCCAAAAAGAAGTTAGAAGCCTAAGATATTTCTAAGTTCGCTAGTCCAAACCGTCAAAGTACTCAAGGCAAGTTCTAGAAGTCCTATAGTTCTTACTTATATCAACTTAGCAATTAAGGAGAAGAATCTCCTAGCAGTGCTCTATCTAGCATGAAATTCTAAAACACCCAGATAGCAACATGACAAATCATGGAATCGACAGGAATCTAAATGGAATACCTGTGAGTAATGTCGTGTCTGGATCCGTAGCCTTTTCCTGCATCACAAAGACACGACCTGTGGTCTATCTCCTCTTAGGGAAATCCCTAAAAATATGCCATGTCTCCTTGCAGTGAAAACACTTGCTAGATCCAGCCATACAAGGTCCTGAATTCTGCTTACTGCACTCCTTGCAGACTGGGAATCATTTAGGTCTAAGGGCACTGGCCCCCTGCTGCTGTGGCCTCTGCTGGCCCTGCGGTCTCTGCTGCTGCTGCCCCTGAGAAGTTGGGCCCCTATAAGGCCCCTGGAATGGTCTCTTCGCTGGTGGCTACGAAGACTGGCCCCTTACGGGCTGCTGCATCTGGCGTTTCCTCTAGAAGTCATCCCTCATGTCCTTCCGGCCTCTCTCAGACCGGTATGCCCTGTTCACCACTGCCATATAAGTAGCCATGTCTGCCATATTGACATCATGGTGGATGTTGGTCGCAGTCCATCAGTAAACTGCCGCAGCTTCTCACTCTCCATAGTCACGATCGAGGGTACAAAGTGACATCCCCGCTCGAACAGCCTCATGTACTCAGCGACAGATTTGTCTACCTGGTGGAGACTCATAAACTCCCGAATAAGCTGGCTTCGGGTATCAGCAGTGAAATACTTCTCAAAGAACACATTCTTGAATTCCTCCCAAGTCAGACTCTCCAGATATAGACCAACCACTGCGCTCTCCCACCAAAGAGCTGCGTCTCCCATCATCATAAAGATAGCACATTGGACCTTATCAGCGTCCGGGAGACCCATGTAAGCATAGATGGTCTCCAGAGATCGGATCCACTCCTCAGCAACAAGTGGATCAGTAGTACCAACAAACTCCTTAGGTCCCTTCTTGCGGAACCTCTCAGCACGTCCTCCTCATCCGACTTCCCGGGTCGCTCCGACTAACTCTCCAATAGCCTGGTGATCCCGGCTAGCATATCCACACTAGCCCTCTCGTATGGTGTCAACTGAGGAGGTGGGTGATGAGGAGGAGGCATAGCATCATCTTGAGGGGTCCTGTCGTGTCGGGGAGGCATTCTGGTACACCAAAACCTTATCACGTAAATCTAAGTGCATGACGAAGCGTATAACTCTTAAAAATTCTAAGGCCAAACTCACGCAGAAATAAAACATGCAGCATGCGAACATAAACATGAATCATAAAATACTAAAACTCACAGACTGGTAGTGCGACTTCCGAGCTCCACGCAACAGGCTAGTACCCCACCAGAACCACCGCTCTGATACCAACTGAAACGAACCAGACTCTAGAATTTTTTTTTAAATGTGAGAAATAAATAAACTAAAAGTATGGCTCGTTCCCTTTTAAAACGTTTACTCAACTATCACTTTAAGACATAAATAAAATAAATATCTTAAAACGTTAAATCCTCCATACTGTTTAAAAATCAGACTGAGTAATAGTATTTAACATGACATGCAAAAAATCAATATCTAAAAAGCGTATCATAACAAAATTGAGACATCATAGTGGTCACGGGGTGTGAGACCTGAAATAGTAATAAAGATTAATTGTTGGATTAATCGAGTTTTTGAGGAATTCTGGGTGTTCGGAATTCTTTTTGAAGGTTTCATTTGCTTTTTCAGGTCAGAAATCACATTTAGAGCAAATCTGGAAATTTTGGATTTTTCGAGTTTGAAATCTGAAATTTTGATGAGATCTGATTTTTGTGGAAAATTTGTTTTGAGGTGAAATCTGTTCGGATTTCTTGAGAAATCTGGTCGCAGCACGTAGTTGGTAGCACAAGGTTTAAACGCCATCATTTCGTGAGATCTGGACGTTGCGTACTGTAGGTGAGATCTGTGCTCATGCTAGAGTTGTTGAGTGAGCGTGAATAGGAGAAATCTGTTGCAATAATTTGTGAGATCTGCCGCAGCGTGTTAGTGAGATCTGGACGCTATTGTTTTGAGATCTATTTCTGCGTATCTTGTGTTGCGCATGAAGTCTGCCCCGCGAGAGTAGCGCTTTTGGTATCAGATTTCTCCAGCGTTGTGTTAGCTTTCAGATTTCACCGTGGCGTGCAGCATCGTTTTAGCGATCAGCTTGCAGCGCATTTGTTCCAGATTCAAACGTTTAGTTTTATTGTTCACATCTCTTCGCGGTTTTGAGCGAGCGCTTAGTGTGGAATCTGTTGTGCGTGTTTTAGGCTCTTGAGCAATGTAGCGCACGCGTTGGTTGACTTGTGGCGAAATCTGTTTCTATCGGTGGTAGTTTTAAGCAGATTTCTTGCTGTATAAATTATCAGGTTTGGCCTTCGATTATTTTGATCAGATCCCATACTTAGCAAAATTTTCGCTCAACTTTCGTTCTTCGTTTCTAACCCTCGGTTACTGTTCACCGTGAACTTCTCCGGTGAATTCCCGTCAATTCCGGCCACCATTTGTTACGTTCGAGGTAGCATTGGACTCCTCTAAAAAACCTCTTTCATTTCATACCACTTTTGGAGGCTGTCGTGGGCTGGAGCGAAATCTCAAAGCTACTGTCTTTCGGCCATGAGTTGTGCGTTCAGGTAGCCTTTCGAAATTGTTATGGGATCTTGTTCCTAGCCTTTATTTTAGCCCCCTGTGAAGTTGTATGGTTGAGATTAGTTATTGGTTTGAACATATATAATTCTAGCCGTGAGGTTTTGTGTTGGCTGTGAGTTTGTAGTAGCATTTTCCTGAAATCTATTATGCGTGTGCTTAGCAGGCTTCGGCTGTTGTGGCTGTGTTGTTGGAAGGCAGAATTGTGCATGCCGTGACTTGCTACGCTTCTTTGAGAAATTTGTTGGTAAAATCAGATTGGAAGGTACGGCTTGAGCTTGTAAAATCAGCGTGTTTATGGCTGGATTAAATTGTGAGATGGCTGTTGTGTCTACCGTGTATAGATTCATTGTGATGTTGCTGTTTTATGAGATGGCCGTGGGTTTTGGACCTGTATGCTTGCTGTGGTGATTGTTATTTTTGCATATGGTTATATGCTTGTTGTCCAGCATGTTGCATACATGAATTGTCATCTCTTTTCAGCTTTTGCAGCCATTGTTTCGTTGTTGTTGCTCTGTTCTTACCAGGATGCGAGGGCGAGCGGCAATACCGCACTCTCATCTCCCTGCTAGGATTTGTTAGCCACCATGCGCCAAGTGGTTAACTACCACAGTTCATGGGCGAGGCAACGACAGGTTGAGTTGTTTGATGCATCTGATATTCGGGTGTGGTGTCAAGGCGAGTGGCTCATTACCATACTTTGAACACACCCCGTGGCCACTGTTGTTGCAGATTCTGTTGAGCTGTGCATTGAGTTCTTTGGCTCCCTTCCTTGGTTGTAGCCTCCGGTTGTTGTTCCTTGTCTCATGCATAGCATCTGCATTTTATTCTTGCTGTTTACCGCTAATTTATAGTTGCTCTCCGTACTGGGGTTTGACCCCATGTCCCTCTGGGGCTTGGTTGTTTTCCTTGTCTGTTTTGTTGTTCAGGTTATCCAGCTGGTCGTGGAGCTGACCCAGCTAGAGGTGCCCCAGGAGGTGGTTAGAGTATCCCAGTAGCATATAGCATATTTATATGTATCAGTATTGTTAGCCAGGGGATGCCCTGTGCTTTTGTTGTAGTCTGTTATATTCAGTTGTGGTTGTTACCAGGTGTCTGATACATGTTATGCTGTATTGGTTGTTGTGGGTGTAGCCTTTGTTTTGTTGATTGTTGTTAAACTGGGATTACTTTGAGTATCGTACTATTTTAAATTATATCGTTTTAAAGCGTCAGGCTAAAAGCAAAAATTTAACCCGCGATTCGGACAGTCGTCTCAGCCGTTCTATTCTGGACCTCAGCATGCTCAGGCCAACGTCATGACTAGGGAGCAGGCCGAGGAGACGCCGAGCAGGGTGATCGCAGGTACTTGTCTTGTTTTGGATTTTCTTGCGCGTGTGTTGTTTGACACCGGTGCATCGCATCTTTCATTCCTAATTCGTTTGTTATTGAGCATGGTTTGCATACCATCCCTTTGCGCGATGCTGTTTCTGGTTTCTACCCCTGGCGGTGTGAGCCTGTTTTCCCAGGAAGTTTTGTTAGATGGAGTGTTGCTGTTTGGTGAGCATGTGTTGTTGGCAAATTTGATCCGTCCGATGTTGTGGGATTTCGATTGCATTGTTGGGATGGACTTGTTGTCCAACTATAGGGCCTCCGTGGATTGATTCCATGGGATTGTTCGTTTTAGGCCTTTGTCTGGCGAGAAGTGGGACTTCTACGGCCAGGATTCTCGATCGAAGATCCCGTTAGTCTCAGCGATGGAGATGTTCAGTCTGTTGTCCTTAGGGAATGCTGGCTTCATGATCTACGCTTTGGATGCGTATTATTATTCCCGTGTGCAGCTTAGTGACGTTCCCGTGGTGCGACATTTTCCCGATGTGTTTCCGAAGGAGATTCCTGGTTTTCCTCCGAGGCGAGAGATTGATTTTAGCATAGAGCTGGTGCCTGGCACAGCTCCGATTTCTCGTGCCCCGTATCGTTTGGCGCCTGCGGAGTTGAGAGAACTCAAGGTGCAGTTGGACGATTTTCTGGAGAAGGGTTTCATTCGACCTAGTATGTCGCCGTGGGTAGCGCCCATTTTGTTTGTGAAGAAGAAGGATGGCTCAATGCGGATGTGCATTGATTTCCGCCAGTTGAACAAAGCGACTGTTTAGAACAAGTACCCTTTACACAGGATCGATGATCTGTTTGATCAGCTGCAAGGTTCTGCGGTGTATCCGAAGATTGACTTGTGTTCTGGGTCCCATCAGCTGAGGGTAAGAGATCAAGATGTCGCAAAGACTATTTTTCGTACGAGGTAAGGACACTTTGAGTTATTGGTTATGCCGTTTGGGTTGACCAACGCGTCTGCAGTCTTTATGGATCTGAGAACCGGATCTTCAGAGAGTTCATAGATCAGTTCGTGATTGTGTTCATTGATAACATCTTGGTATATTCTAAGACTCCTTTGGAGCATAAGGAGCACCTGAGAATTGTCCTTCAGACGTTGCGAGACTAGCAGTTGTATGCTAAATTCTCCAAGTGCGAGTTTGGCTGGATCGCGTCGTATTCTTGGGTCATGTTATTTGAGCCGAGGGGATTTCCGTGGATCCCAGTAAGGTTGATGCTGTTCTGAACTGGGAGCGTCCCAGGAATGTGTCAGAGATTCGCAGTTTCTTGGGTCTGGCTGGCTATTATCGTCGTTTCATCGAAGGATTTTCTAGCATAGCAAAGCCGATGACTCAATTGACACAAAGGACAAACGGTTTGTGTGGACTAAGCAATGTGAGAATGCGTTTCAATTTCTCAAGGGGAAACTGACTACTGCACCTGTTTTGGCTCTGCCGTCCGGATCAGGTGGTTTCGTTGTTTGTTCTGATGCTTCGCTCAATGGATGGGGCTGTGTTTTGTGTTGTGGATCCGGATCCGCTCCCCGGCGAGGCAGCGGAAGAACAAAGAAATACAGCCGGGAGACGATCAATACGAAAAGTAGAATTCAAAATTCAACATTCATAGGGCGTTCTAAGCGAATACCTTGCTGGCACTTGTGCCTGGCTCCAACCGGAATTACAAGAACCCGGCTCTTCTCGGTAGATTGCGGTAGATAATCGCCAATCCGGTCCACGACCAGAACCGAGACTCCTTCGTCAGGCTGCACTAGAAGCACTAACGAATTCTGCACGAACGGATTCTCCTCGTCGAATCGGCCGGAAACAAATTTCCGGCGAAGATCGGCGGCGGCGGCGGCGGCGCGTTAGCGGCGGCGGCGGCGGTGGAGAAGGGAGGGAGGCGGCTACTTTTGCTAGGGTTAGGTTAAGTTGTTTCAAGTGTTAATGAGTCTAAGTCTACTAATCATATTTAAGTAGACTAAGTGTTGGACTTGGCCCAGCCCAACGGGCCCGGGTCCGACAATGAACATTCAGTTCATCTCCACCACCGAGACTTCATCGTAACTCCGATCGCCGATCAGATCGGACCGATCGACTCAGTTTCTGAAACTGAATAATATGATCTGAAAAACCATTTTTCAGAACCCCAGTGCAAAATGACCGTTTTTCCCCTCAACAGCGGGAAACCCCGGTTTGACCCCTGTTGACTTTTAGGAAGTCGCACTTCCCGAAATCCTCTTCTCGTGCTCAACACATTGAGCTGAGTATCCGTGCGGGAATCTCGAATCTAGTACTTGTGTGACCCTCAATGGTTCAGGGATACATCTAGCCGTGGGCCCACAACCATTGTGTTAGAGTAGATGCCCAACTTGCCAACTTGTGGCATGTGGGTTTTATTGACTCTTGTACATACGATCTTTATATATGATATTCGCATTCTTTTATATGGCATTCTTTACTTGGCCGTCAAAATGAGGATAAGGTCGCCCGAGTTCGAGACTAGTATCTGTGATGCGAAGTACCATGTTTCATTGGTAGGGAACATTTTGATGTTCTGAGCATGCAGATAGATAGTGACCTGGTGATCTATCGTACTACCCTCCTTCGGACTTTCCAAGTGGTTACCATTTGTCGAGTGGAAAAGTCCGAGGTCTTGGTTGTACTGATTAGTCCTCACGACTCGAAACGTCATTGAGACTCTACATGATAGGCGTATCACTTTGACCCGTTTTCCGACTCACTTGGGGTCACCAGGCGTCGGGATTGGGTGAGACCCCGATGCATGTAGGAGTCGATGCATCGTTGTCGAGGATTCACCGCTCGCAGACATGCGTGGATATCCTGTGCTATCTGAGGGGATAATAGTGTATAAATCTTTGGCCAGAGTACTAGAAGTGTTTTAGGTAAATGTGTTTACCTAGTTACACTCGCGATGTCACTATTCGATCTCCAAGATGTATGCATGGCTATCGGATCTCTAGCGACTCTCGATTTACCAATGGTCGTTGATCTGATCGGGATATATGGATTGAAAGGACCGTACAGTACGCTAACCACGACCGACTGGTTCTTGCAGGCACTATCAGTGATACCTAGGGGATCATGGGGCGATGTTGCTAGACGCTTTACCATGATCCGTTGGGCAGGTCCGGAATTGTGATTCCGGAGCCACAATGGTTGTGGGCCCACGGCTAGCTGTATCCCTGAACCATTGAGGGTCACACAAGTACTGGATTCGAAACTCCCACACGGATACTCAGCTCAATGTGTTGAGCACGAGAAGAGGATTTTGGGAAGTGCGACTTCCTAAAGGTCAACAGGGGTCAAACCGGGATTTGACTCTGTTGAGGGGCAAAACGGTCATTTTGCTATTAAGGGTTAGATAATCTGAAAAATTGTTTTTCACATCATAACATTCAGTTTTAAAAAACTGAGTCGATCGGTCCGATCTGATCGGCGATCGGAGTTACGATGAACTCGCAGCGATTTATATCGTCATTTGGACCCGGGCCCGTTGGACCGGCCCAAGTCCAAATTTAAGTCTATATATGTCTAGACTTAATTGAGAGACTTAAGCATAACAATTTAATCACAAA
>KV003555.1:379274-413364 GCA_001598015.1 Dorcoceras hygrometricum | reverse complement strand
TCGAATCGAAAATCGGGCCCGACATCGCATACCGGCCCGAAAACTTCACGGGCTTCCCGGGACGGGCCCGAACAAACCCTAGAAGAATTCAGACCAGCCGTCACGATGTCGCCGGAGCATCGCCGGAGAGGCGGCCGGCCGGCGGCGCCGCCGACGCCAACGAGTTTTGCGCGCGACAAGCGCGGCGCAATCGCGCATTGCGCGGCCAACGTGCGGCGCCTTGCGCTCGACCAGCAGCGCCTTATCGTGCGCTTCTTGTGCGGCGGGCGCACGGCCAGCGTCGAGATGCGTCGACCAGCGCGCAATCATCGAAGCAGCAGCAGCCGTGCGCGACAATTCGCGCGAGGCGGCGCCCGGGCCATCGCCGATCCATGCACGAGGCGGCGCCAGGCGTCCGGCAGCGTTACGCGACAGTCGCGCCTTGCACGGACGATCTTCGCGCATCCAGTGCACGCAATTCGTCGAGCGACGCTCGCCTCCCGTGCGCGACCATCGCGCACGTCGCGCGCGTTCATGCGCGCGATATGGAGGTGCGCCGCCGCGTACAGCGGCGGCCCGGTGGTCGATTCTCGATTTTCGTTTTCCGATCTGAAATTTAAGACGTTAGATACAATACGGCATAATCGTATGATCAGATCCGGGAAACACTGGCTCTGATACCACTGTTGGGGATCCGGATCCGCCCCCCGGCTAGGCAGCGGAAGAACAATAGAACAAACACCGGGAGACGATCAATAAGATACATTCAAAACAAACTACGACATTCATAGGATGTTTAAGCGGGTTACCTTGCTGGCACTTGTGCCTGGCTCCAACCGTTATTACAATAATCCGGCTCTTCTCGGTAGATTGCTGTAGATTATCGCCAATCCGGTCCACCACCAGATCCGAGACTCCTTCGTCAGGCTGCACTAGAAGCCCTGACGAGATCAGCATGAACGAATACTCCTCGAAAAACTAGGCCGGAAAAATTTCCGGCGAAGTGGCGGCGGCGGCGGGCGGCAGCGGGCGGCGCACGGCGGCGGCGTGAGAGAGGGAAGGAGGGAGGCGTGTATTTGCTAGGTTTAGGGTTGTAACAATTGTGTGGTTAATTCTAGTCTTAATTCTAATTAAATAGACTTAAGTGTTGGACTTGGACCGGCCCAACGGGCCCGGGTCCAACGATGAACATTCAGTTCATCTCCAACACCGAGACTTCACCGTAACTCCGATCGCCGATCAGATCGGACCGATCGACTCAGTTTCCGAAACTGAATAATATGATCTGAAAAACTATTTTTCAGAACCCCAGTGCAAAATGACCGTTTTGCCCCTCAACAGCGGCAAACCGCGGTTTGACCCCTGTTGACTTTCAGGAAGTCGCACTTCCCGAAATCCTCTTCTCGTGCTCAACACATTGAGCTGAGTATCCGTGCGGGAATCTCGAATCTAGTACTTGTGTGACCCTCAATGGTTCAGGGATACAGCTAGCCGTGGGCCCACAACCATTGTGGCTCCGGAATCACAATTCCGGACTTGCCCAACGGATCATGGTAAAGCGTCTAGCAACATCGCCCCATGATCCCCTAGGTATCACTGATAGTGCCTGAAAGAACCAGTCGGTCGTGGTTAGCGTACAGTACGGTCCTTTCAATCCATATATCCCGATCAGATCAACGACCATTGGTAAATCGAGAGTCGCTATAGATCCGATAACTATGCATACATCTTGGAGATCAGAATAGTGACATCGCGAGTGTAACTAGGCAAACACATTTACCTAAAACACTTGTAGTACTCTGGCCAGAGATTTGCACACTATTATCCCCTCAGATAGCATAGGATATCCACGTATGTCTGCGAGCGGTGAATCCTCGACAACGATGCATCGACTCCTACTGCATCGGGGTCTCACCCAATCCCGACGCCTTATGACCCCAAGTGAGTCGGCAAACGGGTCAAAGTGAGACGCCTATCATGTAGAGTCTCAATGACGTTTCGAGTCGTGAGGACTAATCAGTACAACCAAGACCTCGGACTTATCCACTCGACAAATGGTAACCACTTGGAAAGTCCGAAGGAGGGTAGTTCGATAGATCACCAGGTCACTATCTATCTGCATGCTCAGAACATCACAATGTTCCCAACCAATGAAACATGGTACTTCGCATCGCAGATACTAGTCTCGAACTTGGGCGGCCTTATCCTCATTTTGACGGCCCAATCGACTAGGAACGCGTTCAGAATACACAGCGACTATTAGATGTGTTTCATGATAGCCGTCATACCCACTATCACATCTAACATACGCTTTAGTTCATTCTAGGTCTTTACTCAACACAATTGTAAATCATTACACACATAATGAAAGTAAAGAATGCCATATAAGAAAATGCGAATATCATATATAAAGACTGTTTGTACAAGAGTCTATAAAACCCACACGCCACAAGTTGGCTAGTTGGGCATCTACTGTAACAACCTCAATGGCAGTTCCAGCTTCATCTTTGTCCAGCTTTATCGAAGAGCTCATAGGAGTTGCTGCTGCTGAACAATTGTCCATGCCGAACTTTTTCAGCAGTTCCTTCGCATATTTCGCCTGGTTAATGAAGATACTATTTTCCAGTTGACGAACTTTTAAGACTAGAAAGAATGTCAGCTCCCCCATCATGCTCATCTCGAATTTATCCTGCATTAACTTAGAGAACTTCTGGCACAGTTTGGGGTTAGTTGACCCAAAGATAATGTCATCGACATATATTTGAACTAATAGAATATGGTCAGCTTTTACAAATTTTAACAAGGTCTAATCTACTGTGCCTATTGTGAATTCATGCTCAAGTAGAAACTTGGATAGTGTGTCATATCAGGCTCTGGGTGCTTGCTTCAACCCATAAAGAGCCTTATCCAGCTTATATACATAGTCTGGATGTGTATGACTTACGAAGCCAGGAGGTTGTGCAACATACACTTCCTCTGTTAAGATGCCATTAAGAAAGGCACTCTTAACATCAATTTGAAAGACTTTAAAGTCTTTGAATGCAGCATAAGCTAAGAACATGCGAATGGCTTCTAATCTTGCTACTGGTGCGAAGGTCTCATCAAAATCTATATCTTCCATTTGTCTAAATCCTTGTGCTACCATCCTAGCTTTGTTTCTAGTTACTATGCCATATTCATTCAGTTTGTTCCTAAAGACCCACCTAGTTCCTATGACTGAATGATTACTTGGTCTAGGTACAAGTGTCCACACGTTATTACGTTTAAACTGGTTTAATTCTTCTTGCATAGCATCTATCCAGCTGGGGTCAGCTAAGGCCTCATCTATCATTTTAGGTTCTATATGCGAAATGAATGCAGAATCAAAATGATAATGCATTAGCTGGCCTCGTGTGCGAACAGGGGATTCAAAATTACCTATGACTTGCTCGGGTGGATGATTTTTATTCCACCGAAGATCAAGTCCAATTGGATTTGCTCTTTGTTCCCCCTGTGAAGCTGGCTGGTTTGCAAGTGAGTCAGCAGACGCCAATAGATGTTGAGCATTGTTGGCTTGTGCGTCTGCTTCCAGCTGGTGAGATGTACTTGCGACTGGTTCATCAGCTGGTTGTCCTGTGACTGGTTGTCCAGCTGTTTGTCTCAATACTGAATGATATGATGTGCGCGCCTTGATGTCCAGCTAGTGGTGAACCAATTGATAAGTTTGTGCTACCAACTGGTGCTTCAGTCGTTGGTCTAGAAACCAATGGAGAAGCGCTTGCGACTGCTTGCGCAACATCTTGTTTATCAACATTAGTTTGTGCAACGACTGATTGAACGTCGGCTGGTTGATCATTTGTCGCAACACCCCCAGCAGCTGGTACACTTGAGGCAATTTGATCCTGCGGCTGATCCACGTTAGTTAAATCAATAACTATTGGATTACCTGTCAGATCTTGTTGAATATTGTTATGCGTTGTGACCACTGCTGGTTGTTCTTCTTCAGCTGATTGTCTTTGTGGCACGTCGTCGTCTGATTCTTCAAGACTTGTTGACTCCAGACGTGAACACAAGTCATGTAGGCTTGCAGCTGAATTTTACTTGAAGCTGGTTTCATCAAACACTACGTGTGCTGATTCCTCAACTGTCAAGCTTCGATTGTTGAAAACTCGATATGCTTTGCTCACAGCTGAATAACCTAGGAAGATACCTGCATCAGATTTAGGTTTAAAGGCTGTTAGATGCTTCTTGCCAATATTATGAATGAAACATTTACATCCAAACACCCTGAAATAAGAAATATCAGGTTTCTTGCCATTCCAGATCTCATATGGGGTTTTATCGTGCATCCTATTAATCATCGATCTGTTTTGAGTATAACACGCTGTGTTAACTTCTTCTGCCCAAAATTTTTGATAAATACTGGAATATGCAATCATAGATCTAGCAGCTTCTTTTAAAATGCGGTTTCTCCTTTCAGCTAACACGTTTTGCTGAGGAGTTCTAGCTGCTGAAAGCTCATGCTTTATTCCTAAATCTTCCAGATAAGAAGTTAATTTATAATTTAGAAACTCAGTAACGCGATCACTTCTTATCCGGTTGACTGAACAAGATCTATCATTTTGTAAACGTTTCAAAAGACGTATCAGCTGGTCGGTGGTTTCAGATTTTGCTTTTAAAAACAGCACCCATATGTATTTTGAAAAATCCTTTTAAAAACAGCACCCATGTATATTTTGAAAAATCATCTACAACAGCAAGGGTGTAATTCTTTCCCCCTAAGCTCATTACTGAAATAGGACCAAAAAGATCCATTTGCAAGAGCTCAAGGCAATGGTAGAACGTTTTCCGCCTTTATTTTTGAAAGTCGATTTTATTTGCTTCCCCAGCTGACATGCGGCACAGATCTTATCCTTAGAAAAATTTAATTTGGGCATACCAGAAATCATATCATGCTCACTCAACTTTTCAAGTGTTTTGAAGTTTAAATGGTTCATTCTTTGATGCCACAGCCAGCTCTAGGAGGAACCAGCTGCAAGGCACAAATGCTCAGATTCCAGCTGATCTGACCAATTTATTATGTAGGTATTCCCCGAACGTTTGCCTACCAATACAGTCAGACCACTTGGACTCTGAATCGTGCATGTGTGTTGTTGAAACTGGATACGTAACCTTTGTCACACAGATGACTAATCCTAATCAAATTATATAGAAGGTTATCAACAACTAAGACATCAGAAATAGATATGTTACCGTGGATAAGCTTACCCATACCCACAGTGTTACCGTATGCATTGTCACCAAACAAAATTTTCGCTCCTTTGTGTGGTGTGACATCTGTTAGCAGCTTTCGATTTCCTGTCATATGTCTTGCACAGCCGCTGTCCAGGTACCATAAATTTGATACATCAACTGGTTCGTACCTGTTATCCTGCAATCATGAAAACCAACTTTTGGTACCCAATTTTACTTGGGTCCAGATCGGATTACCCCTTTCGAGACCCATACTTGAATTAATTTCACAGTTTTCCCAGTATGCGGGTCCACAAAGGTCTGTGCATAATTGTGAGATCTATTGAGTTTTGATTTCATCTTCTGACCATTTAGATCTCTCCTCGGTTGATTCTTTGTCCAACCTAGATTTGCCTTCCTTGAATTATGCCTCGACTGGTTGGGAACAAAGGACTTGGAACCAGCTTTCGCTTTATCCTTGTTGTAATGCCCAGAATCATTAAGCAGTGGATTAGGGGAGTAATTTCGACATTCAAGAATTTGATAAAGCTTGATTATGAGCTCGGATTTCTTCTGGAAATGTTGGATGACTCAAGAACTGTGTTGATTAAATCGCGAAGTGTGAGAACCAGTCAAAGTAACCAGACGAGGCGATTTGATAAAATCAGCAGCAGGTTACTGTAGCTCGCGACTGGTGGAGTTTTGAAATTCAGTTGAAGCGTTATTGTTGATTTCAGCTGAAAACGAACGCGCGAATAGATGGATCAGTACGAGAATGCCACGTGTTAATTACTGTTACGCACAAGAAATCAGCAGCAAGAGTTTGTAAGCATCTGCTGGTTTATGTACCTGCTGAGTATTGAGGTGTATCTGCTGATTATTGATTCCATCTGCTGGTTAAGGATGACGTAGGTAAGACGTCGTCGTTTTGGTATTTAACGCAATATCAGTCGAGAGGAATTCGTTCCAGCTGAGAGAATATACGACAGCGTTTTGTATTATAACTATGAGCTTTGATACGTCGTCGTTTAGCAACCAGACGAGAGATTGGAAATCAGTCGAGAGATTTTGGTATCTGCTGGTTATCCAGTCGAGGGATCAATGCGACACCGTTTTGACGTACGATCAGCAGCTGGTTCTTTTGAGTGATGTAGATGTAACGACGTCGTTGGAATTAGTTAGAACGACATCGTTCTGAGCTTTGAAGTGTTGCGACTGAATTAATGTTGCGACTGGATTACTGTTGTTGCGACTGGTTATTACAACAGCTGATTTTTGCGTCTGCTGAAGAACAACGATAGTTGAACAGCGACTGAGGACGATGAACAAGCAGTCGAGGAATTTGTTTATCATTATCCAACCTCGAAGCGGTGGAAGTATATCCTGTTGAATTACTCAGCGTGACACGTGGAACTCGAATTGAATACGTTGGAAATGATGCACGAAACACAGAAGAGCGTTGTCTATAAATAAGCATGGATTTGAAATGCTGAGAACATCTTGATCTCAGTTACCAACCTTTGATCGTGCAATACTCTTCAGAAACAAGGAACAGAGTGTAAGAACGTTTATTGAAGCAGTTAAGAACAGAGAAACAAAGGTATAATCTGACAGAAGAGTCAGGAACTAGATTACTCAAGAATGATTGTTCTTGAGTATTCCGCTGAAACCACATACATATATGATTATTGTTCTTGATTTAGAACTTGAGTTATGTGTGTGTCGATCCATCACAGGTAGTGGATCTTTTCTATTTGCATGAGTTTGCATATTGAAGAGAATTGAATTGATTCTAATGCCCAGGACTGAGTTGGCCTGATTTTCGAAGCCGGAGAAGGTTTCGATAGATGAATATTCATGTCAAGATCGGATACGAATCTTGATGGCGTTGAACCGATATAGAATCAATTCGGAGATTGAAGAGGAGAACTAGAATCATTTCATGTCATTGCATTTATTTACAGTTATAACTGATATGCATCTATTTGTTCTTATGCGTACCTGCTGATTATATTGAGATGATTCTCACCGGAGTTTATCCGGCTGTTGTTTTGTTTTGTATGTGTGCATGACAACAGGAAGAAAGAACTAGTGGGAAGCAACGACGGGTAGCGAGAGATACTACTTAGGCGCTAGATCAGCAGCACGAAGATTTACTATCCTGCTGATAGTCTAGATATTTGTTCAACTGGTCTTAAGTGCGTACGTCGGGTTTTGTATGTACAAATTAAACGTATACTAGCTAATGGAACTGGTAGCCGTTGTAAACTTTGATGTTTTTGTATAAAGAAATCATGTTTACGTTACCAGCTGAATTAAAGAATGCTTCTGCTGATTTACTCTTCTACGGGTGAAAAAAAAATTTTTTTTTTTGTTATGTATAAACCAGATTAGATTGTTAAACTTGTTTAGTTTATCTAAATAAACCACTGATTAAGATTAGAAGATTAATTGTGGGCAGAGAGCCTCACATAGAGGTTGTCCAGTTTGCACCACACAGCGGCTGCCGATGTCTCCCTAGCCACTTCTTGAAGTGATTTGTCCCCCAGACACAATATGATCGCACTGTGTGCTCTTTCTCGAAGAGATCTCTCACGCGTACAAGGCAGATTTCACGCAGTAACCGTCGAGTTGAGAGGATTAATGGCCAATTAAAACTCTTAAATCCTACGCGTGTAACAGTCGACGTAATGAACGGGAAATTAGGGATTTAAGGGCCTTTAATGGCGGACGCTCGACTTCCTCACCTATACGCCTATAAATACCGGAGTACGACCACAGAATTTCTCACACCATTTCGAAATTCACAGTCAGAAAAGCAACATTTCTTCACGACAAAGTTCTGCGGAAATTTTAGCAGATTTCTTAGCCAAAGTCCTGCGCAAATTGCGACGTGGTCCAGGAGTTCTGCTACCAGATTTTCACCCTGCACATTTACGATCCAGCATGTGCGAGACTTAGAAATATTTCGTGCAATCGACCTACTGTCAAAACTTCGTACGAAGATTTCCGATTTCGTGCTACCAGATTTCACCCGAAAACTTTGAATTGTAAGTGGGCTTTTGCTATTAATTCCGTTTGTTATATTAATATATTCATTTCGAAAGTTCAGTTTTAAGTCTAATGTTCGAGCACCTTTTGTTCAGATTTTTGTCTCATTCAAACTCTGCTTGCACTGATTTTTGCTATCGTAATATGGGTCTACGGAATATTTCATACTCTGGGTTACTTGGTGTAACCACATGGCCTCGACCCCTTAGAGGAGTAAAAATTAGGGACTGATCAGTAAACCATAGACACGATTCTGTCGTTATATGGGTCTACAGAATATTCCGCACTCTGGGTTACTTGGTGTAACCACATGGCCTCGACCCCTTAGAGGAGTAAAAATTAGGGACTGATCAGTAAACCATAGACACGAAGTAATCATCAGTGCTATCTGTCATGCTATGCTCTGTTATGTTATGCTCTGCTCTGTTATGCTCTGCTCTGTTATGATTATGTTCTGCTCTGAATTCAGTCATATATATATATATGTATAATTGTTATACTCGAATGGTATCCCCCACTTGCTGAGTGTTTCCCCAAACACTTACCCCTTACTTCTCCACCCAGATAAGAATGAAGAGCAGGTAGAAGAAGAAGAACAAGATCAGTTCTGGGGCTGGTTAAGATTCCGTTTTGTTGATGTAATTTCATTATTTTCTCTTCCGCAAATTTCTCTGATTTTCCGATGTAAAAACGATATTATTTTGGATATGTAATAGACTGGTTTGAGCTACGCTATGATGGCTTAATGTTTTACAATTTTTAAATTGTTTAATATTGCCGATGTCATGAGTCTCGGTCTCGGGGCGTGACATATGTGCCACGGGGTCACTCTATCTAAGTCTATGTGTCCGAAGACTGATGAGGAGATAGAGAGTATGACACATGTGCCATATGCCTCGGCAATAGGTAGTATTATGTATGGCATGATCTCAACTAGACCAGATCTTGCATATGATCTGAGTGTCACGAGCCGTTACCAGGCCAACCCCGGCCAAAAGCATTGGAAGGCTGTGAGATATTCTTAAGTACTTACGAAGGACTAAGAATATGTTCATGGTCTATGGGGGTGGTGAACTGAAATTGGAAGGCTACACTGATTCTAGCTTCCAATGTGACGTGGATGATTCGAAGTCAACCTCTGGATTTGTATTCATGCTCAATGGTGGTGCTGTCTCTTGGAAGAGTTCCAAGCAAGACACCATCGCGGATTCACCACTGAAGCTGAGTACATCGAAGCATCAGCTGCTGCTAAGGAAGCGGTTTGGATAAGGAATTTCGTCCAAGAGTTGGGCGTAATTCCTGATGGAGTTGGTCCAGTCCCGGTGTACTGCGACAACATGGGTGCCGTTGTGCAAGCAAAGGAGCCTAGGTCTCACCAAAGATCCAAACATATACTGAGGAAATGCCACATAATCCGGGATATTGTGGCTAGAGGTGACATAGCAGTCGAGAGAGTCGCCTCTGCAGACAACATTGCTGATCCACTTACAAAGCCCTTGCCTGGACCGTTGTTTGAGAAACATCACGAAACAATGGGACTGCGTCTGATGAGTAGTTGGCTTTAGGGAAGTGGGAGATTGTTAGAGTAGATGCCCAACTAGCCAACTTGTGGCGTGTGGGTTTTATTGACTCTCTGTATAACGATCTTTATTTATGAAATTCGTATTTTTTTTATGGCGTTCTTTATTTTCATTATGTTATAATGTTAACAATTGTGTTGGATAAAGACCTATAATACACCATAGTGTATGTTAGATGTGATAGTGGATATGATGGCTATCATGAAACACATCTAATAGTCACTGTGTATTCTGAACTCGTTCCTAGTCGATTGGGCCGTCAAAATGAGGATAAGGCCGCCCGAGCTTGAGACTAGAATCTGCGATGTGAAGTACCATGTTTCATTGGTAGGGAACATTGTGATGTTGTATGTTAGATGTGATAGTGGATATGATGGCTATCATGAAACACATCTAATAGTCACTGTGTATTCTGAACTCGTTCCTAGTCGATTGGGCCGTCAAAATGAGGATAAGGCCGCCCGAGCTTGAGACTAGAATCTGCGATGTGAAGTACCATGTTTCATTGTACGCTAACCACGACCGAATGGTTCTTGCAGGCACTATCAGTGATACCTAGGGGATCATGGGGCGATGTTGTTAGGCGCTTTACCATGATCCGATGGGTCAGTCCGAAATTATGATTTCGGAGTCACAATGGTTGTGGGCCCACGGCTAGCTGTATCCCTGAACCATTGAGGGTCACACAAGTACTGGATTCATTGTTGAAAGGACCGTACTGTACGCTAACCACGACCAACTGGTTCTTTCAGGCACTATCAGTGATACCTAGGGGATCATGGGGCGATGTTGCTAGGCGCTTTACCATGATCCGATGGGTCAGTCCGAAATTATGATTTCGGAGTCACAATGGTTGTGGGCCCACGGCTAGCTGTATCCCTGAACCATTGAGGGTCACACAAGTACTGGATTCATGATTCCCGCACAGAAACTGAGCTCAACGTGTTGAGCAGACGAGGAGGAATTTAGGGAGTGCGACTTCCTAAAAGTTAACAGGGGTCAAATTGTAATTTACCTTAAGTTGGAGGGGCTAAACTGCAATTCTAGACTAGGTGGTCTGAAAAATTGTTTTCACATCATAATACTCTGTTTTGGAAACTGTGTAGATAGGTCCGATCTGATCGGCGATCGAAATTATGATGAAGCCACGGTGGTGGTAATGAACCGAATGTTCATATGGACATGGGCTTGACCCAAGTCCATTGGGCCGGTCCAAGCCCATCACATGTTTATTAAAATAGACCTGGGGCTACACTGTCTATCCGAGATACAACCCTAGACACAAGAGTAGCCGCCCCCTTCTCTACTTCCACCTCACGGCCGCCGCACGCCGCCCCTCTCCCGCCGCCGGCCGCCACCCGCCGTCGCCCGATTTCTTCGTGGTTGGACTTGTTCCGATCACGACGAGGAGGAGATTTCGTTCGTGTCAAATTCGTCAGCTCTTCTAGTGCAGATTGACGAAGGAGTCCTATTTCCAGTCGTGGACCGGATTAGGAGATCTACCGCCGCCTACCTTGAAGTGCCAGTTTCCCTGTGATTCTGGTCGGAGCCAGGCGCCTAGACGCCAGCAAGGTAACATTCATTAAAACATCCTATGTATGTTTTTATGCCTTGTTTGTTATGTATTGAACGTTTCCGGGACAATTTTTGAAACTTCCGCTGTGCCCCCGGGAACGGGATCCGGATCCGCCAGCTGCGCCAACACTCCCAACCCTCAATAAGCTGAATGGCACCAGTTGGGTTGAGTTTTGAGACTTTGTGCTGCTCGTACTGCATGTGGGATGGATGGGTAGCTCCCATACTTCCACATGCTATGTGGCCACTGATTCACTGATTTGTGATTTGATGATTCATAGCTGAGTCTGTTGTGAACTATTTGACAGTCGATGAGTCTTCGCTGTACCCTTCATGCATTACATGACTTGAGATATTGTATGTCTTATTTGATTGTTGTTTTATGAATGCTCTTTATACTGAGGTTTGACCTTGTTATTTTTCCCCTTGGGGGCTGCATTGATCTTGTATTTGGCCTTTGCAGGTTCTTCAAGTAACTTAGCTGGACCGAGCAGTGCGTCGGCTGGTAGAGCCCCCTTTTGAGTCCCAATTATGTATATTGTACTGATTCAGTTTACCAGGGGATGACCTGTGTGAATGCTTGTATTGAAGATTATTATCTGCTGGGATAATTGTATGCATTGCTGGTGTTGTTATTGATGTATATTTGGAGTTGAAAATTTATACTTTGAGTATTAATGTATTTTGAATTGTATTTTGTCCATGCCGAAAAAGAAAATTTTTAATCCACTTTTTTAGCTTTCGTTGTATTTGCTTGTTTTGTGCGGCAGTTTGATCTTTGAGAAAACCGGGCCTGACAGAGACACACTAGGAGCTGTGGATGCTGGGCCGATGCAGTTAACACTGCAGCATTTCTGATCAACACTACAACATTTTTTATCAACAGTGGACCTTCGGTACCGCTTAATTTCAAAATACCAGAGGACGTGTGGAGCGGAGAAGAAGTAAACCTTGCATTATTTAAAGTTTTTTGTTGTTTGTCTTATGTTCATATTGATTCAGCCAGCAAAACAAAACTTAATCCGAAATTGGCCGATCAGTTTTGAGCAACAGTACTACAGTTGGAAACCTCTATTCAAGCTCTACTTTTCCTTACAAGTTAAATGGACTATAATGACGAGACAGAGAAACCAACGAGAAGCTTAAGTGTTTGGTTTCTAGAATTTTTCGATCGATTTGTGCTTCGGTTCAGGTACTCGTGTTCTGTTAGTGCGGTTTTCAGTTCTTAGCGTTAATTTTTTAGCTAAAATAAAATAGTGTACTCTGTTAAGTTGTAAGTTGACCGAATCAAGGAGCTTCGATCGTGAGATGTTTAAGCTTTACCTGAGCTGATTTCGTGGGTATTTGTACAGATTAGTACCACTCTTGTAGTTTTTGGCATGATTTCTCCACCCGAGCTGCTGGCCGTAAGGTGTGCATCACTAGCTTTAGTGTCCTGTTCGGCCGTGAGCTTTGGTTGAGGTATTTGGTAAGCTTGTTGCGAGGTACGGATGGAATGAGTATTTTACAGTTTTGTAGAGTTGGAAATATGTGATATGTGATTTATGTGTTTTATGTGCCTTTTGTGCTACGTACACTAAATTGTTGTATTGGTCATAGCATGAATGCTTTAATGGCATGACATAAAATACATGCATTCATCTTGGGCCTTGAGCTATTGATTTGGTAACCATTGCATATGTTTGACTTCTCCGAAGACTTGGTTTTTGGATTCTCGTGGAGTGGTGTTGTGCAGCACACTCACGACGGAGTGTTGGAGGATGCACCGGGTTTATGTCGTCCCCTCATTGCTGTGGCTTGGTTGAGCGTTGGTGATTGACTTGCCGTCAGGCATGCCCGGGTAGCTCCCGAATCCTCGATGATTTGCCGCCTTTGCTGTCGTGGTGTTTTCCCGGGTAGCTACCGAATTTACACGACATTGCCACCTTCTTGCTGTTGAGCCTACCTTTGGCCTCTGATTATTTGGTACACTGTTTCGTTTGTACCCGAGCATGCATTGCTGTAGCGTCCCAAAATCCGTAGGACCGTAAATGTTGACCCTTTTATTTCAAAGGGCCATTTTGATGTTTCAAAATTCAGATTTCAGCTTGTGATGATTTTTATTTCTTTCAGATAGAGCAGGAGTTTCCAGTCAGATTTCGCCCCAAGCACAAACTTGAGCAGATTTCAGATTTTGTAAATAAAAATGCAAATGAATGAGCCATTTGGTACTTTTAAAATCTTTTGGCAAATCTCCAAAAATTTAAACAGTGAATGGTATATTTTAACAAATCTTTAAAAAAGGACAAATAGTAGGTAGGATATCCCATGTCTACTCGAGTGGTTTACCTACTGCCAATCATGCTCCCTTACATGATTGTCTATGGGAAGTTTGAGCTCATTTTCATTTGCCAAGAAAATCTTTCATTCTCTCAAAATTCTCCAAGGAGCTCGTCGGTGGTGCTTGAGGAGACCGTCTGCAGGGACCAGCTGTTCTTCGTGTTCCCAGTTACAGGCAAGTAAAAGCCGATTCTTTGCTACACCATTAAAGCATAGTTTTCCTCAGTTCTGTGATTTCTTGCCTGTTTATGTCCAAGATATAGCTATGTTTATGTTCATGCTTGGTTATGAAAATGGAAGATTCGGGTTCACAGTATTGTTTTCTATTTTAAAACTCTCCAGCATGTTTTCACGCAGATATTGATGTTGTTTTAAGACATTGAGCAGTACAGATTCTAGTTCATTGTACGATTATGAAGTTCTTCTTTCTGGTGAATGGCGGTGTCTGGACTTGACTCCAAGTAATCGGTGATGCTGGTTGAATCGGGACTTTGTTCTGGTTTGATAGGTGGAACTGGTATCTTTGGATGTCGTTCGGGATGCTGCAGCACTAGTTCAATAGCCACATCTGTTTTTCTACGCTAGCGATAGTATTCTACAGTAAAATCTATTTTCACGCTAGCGATACCGACCCCAAAGTCAAATCTGTTTCATGCTAGCACTACTATTTTTGATAGCCAAATCTGTTTCGATGCTAGCGACACCATAGTCAATTCTGCTTCACGCTAACGATGATGTTCCTTGATCACATATGTTTTAACGTTAGCGAAACCACTCTTATAGTCAAATCTGTTTCCATTACTAAGATCTGATTTGTATCCGAGTACTGTTTCTGTTAGCCAAATCAGTTTTCACCCCAGTATTTAGTTCCCAGTAGTCAAATCTGTTGCTCAGTGAAGTTTTAAAGAGAAAATGAGATATTAAAGAAGTGAATCCCGATAAATGTTGATCTAATTTCGATCAAATGTTTGTTTAATGTTTAGTTTTGAAGGATTTATGGCATAGATAACAGACGGTCAACACGGAAGGGTGAGCAGCTGTCGAGAGTGTCAGTTGCCCCTTCATATTGGGCTTCATGTCATATAGAAACTGAATTCAGATGTAGCTTGATCAAACGCCACGGACCTAAGGAGAGCTTCTAAGCCATAAATCACAAGAAAATATAGATGAGATCTGGGTTGTTACCCAAATATGATGTTTACGAAAGAAGTTCATGTTTAAAATGCCTTCCTTTAAACCATGTTATTTTATGATACAATGTGTCTGCCTGCATTAAGTGATTTTGTTACTCTCAGATTTTACTTGCTGAGCCCCTAGACTCACTAGCTTTTATGGTGCAGGTGAGTCAGATCTGGGGCAGACGGGCGGTGGGAGCTGATCCAGCTGTGGTGCTGTGTTTATCAAAGGCTGGTGTTTCCATGTCCATAGTTACTAGTATTAGTGTTTTTGATCTTTTGTCAAATATATATTAATATCCATTACAACAATAGAGAGTTCATATAGAATTCCAGTAGTTGTAATATCGCAATTTGCACTTTACATCAAATATGTTATCCAGATCTATTTCAACTATTTATTATCTGGCGCCAATTGTGTTTGTATTTCAATTTTTTTATTTTGTAATAAATACAGCTTACAATAATTATCATTCAGCCCTTCTTTGCCTTTTGTTATTTTGATTCATCTCAAATATGTTGACCCCTAGGCGTGGGCGTCACAACTTGGTATCAGAGCATGGTCCTGAGATAAACACACACTTCCGGTTGGGGATAGATTTGGTCGACCGTTTCTCCAGAGCTGTGAGTTTTATTTTATGTTTCAGAGCATTTGTCTTTTTATTTAGCATGTTTTGATGTTCATATGTGGTGGATTTCGGGCTATAGATTAAGATGTCTGGCCGAGGTAGACGTATAAGAAGTAATCTCTTAGAAGAAACCAGCCAAGACAGTAACGCTAGCATTGCCCAACTCCTAAGGTTGTTGGTAGAACAAACCGGCAGAGGCAATGGCCAATCTTCTAGCAGTAGGGGACCAAACCATGATGACCCCTAGGAGATTTTCGAATACAGAAACCGAAGGAGTTTAGTGGTACAACAGATCCGCTGGCTGCTGAGAGCTGGATCAAGTCGATGGAGGTTATTTTTGAATATCTCCAGATGCCAGATTTGGATAGGCCTAGATGCGCTATCTACATGTTGAGGGATGATGCTATGATCTGGTGGGAAGGAGCCAAGTTATCAGTGGATTTGGCAAATCTTACATGGGGAGATTTCAAGCGAGTGTTCTTCGAACAGTACTTCACAGCAGACAAGAGGTCTGACTTGAAGAGAGAGTTTCTAACTCTGAAACAAGGAAGTATGACGGTACAAGAGTATGTGCGGATGTTCGAAAGAGCAAGTTATCAGTGGATTTGGCAAATCTTACATGGGGAGATTTCAAGCGAGTGTTCTTCGAACAGTACTTCACAGCAGACAAGAGGTCTGACTTGAAGAGAGAGTTTCTAACTCTGAAACAAGGAAGTATGACGGTACAAGAGTATGTGCGGATGTTCGAAAGAGGGTGTTATTTTGTGCCTCTTATTGGAAATGATCCCGAGGAAGTTGAGCCACTTTGTGGAGGGCTTGAAGCCTACATTCAAGCTGAATATTAGGATATATGCGCCAAGAACTTACTGAGAAGCAGTGGATAGAGCCCTGCGTGTTGAAAGAGATTGGAAAGATGTGTAAGAGGAGATACAACAGAGGAGACAGGCCTTCTAGCAGAAAGACTAGAGGCCGTTTAAGAAACAGAACAAGAACCACCAAAGACCCCAAGAGCAGAAACCCCTACCAATCCAACCCATTAGTGCAGTTCCTGCTACCAACAACAAGCCAGTGTGTCCCAAGTGCCAGAAGAATCACTTTGGTCTATGCAGACTTGGTCAGAACGTCTGCTACAGATGTGGGTTGCCAGGGCATGTTATTAAGAACTGCCCAAAGTCAAAGCAGTTGGTGACCAGTAGAGCTTTTGTGATGACAGCTGAGAAAGACAACCCAGATTTGATGGTGGTTACGGGTAAGATCTTGATTGATGGTATGCCCTCCATATCATTGATAGATTCAGGTGCTACCCATTATTTTATACCAGCCAAGTTTGCTAAGAAGTTACCCATCAGACCTGACCAAGTAACTATAGGCTTTTGCATAACGGCACCCTCAGGAGAAGAGCTCCCATGATCTATTTCGAGATTTAGAACTTAGGCTCCAAGGTCTTTTGATTACCGCAGATTTGATTGTGCTACCTATGCCTGAGTTTGATATGATTTTGGGAATGGACTAGTTAACCAAGTATGGGGTAGTAATTGACTTTAAGTTCAGCACAGTAGTAGTCAACCCACCCAGAGGAGACCCGTTCATGTTTGAAGCCAACCATATTTGGAGGATTCCATGCATTATATCAGCTCTTAAGGCTCAAAGCTGTTTAAGGAAAGGTGGATAGGTTTTTTGGCAAGCCTATCGTACTTAGCTACGATTAGTAAACCCCAACTTTCAGATGTGGAGGTAGTGAAGGAGTTTCCCAAAGTTTTCCCAGATGACATACAAGGACTACCGCCAGACCGAGAGCTGGAATTCTCTATTGATTTAGTTCCAGGAGCAGCACCGGTATCCAGACCCCCCTACCGCCTTGCTCCATCTGAGATGTGAGAATTAAAGGAACAGATACAAGATCTGTTGGATAAGGGCTTCATTAGACCGAGTACGTCACCATGGGGAGCCCCTATGTCAAAGTTTTCCCAGATGACATACAAGGACTACCGCCAGACCGAGAGCTGGAATTCTCTATTGATTTAGTTCCAGGAGCAGCACCGGTATCCAGACCCCCCTACCGCCTTGCTCCATCTGAGATGTGAGAATTAAAGGAACAGATACAAGATCTGTTGGATAAGGGCTTCATTAGACCGAGTACGTCACCATGGGGAGCCCCTATGTTGTTTGTTAAGAAGAAAGATGGGAGTTTGAGGTTGTGTATAGATTATCGAGAGCTGAATAAGCTGACCATTAAAATAAATATTCTCTTCCTAGGATCGAGGATCTGTTTGACCAGTTGAAAGGTTCAATAGTCTTTTCTAAGATCGACTTGAGATCTGGTAACCATCAATTGAGGATTAAGCCAGCTGATATCTATAATACTGCCTTTAGAACACGCTATTGGCCATTATGAGTTCTTAGTAATGCCTTTTGGACTTACCATTGCACCCTCAGCTTTTATGGATTTCATGAATAGAGTTTTCCAACCGTTTTTGGATCAGTTTGTGGTTGTTTTCATAGATGATATCTTAGTGTACTCCAAGACCTGATCTGAGCACGCAGACCATCTTATGATGGTGCTTCAATTTTTGAAAAATAAACAGCTGTTTGCCAAGTTTAGTAAATGTGTCTTCGGGCTGTAGAAGGTTGCATTCCTAGGATATTATATCCAAGGAATGATTATAATGGACCCAACCAAAGTAGAATTTGTTCACGATTGACCAGTTCCCAATTCTGTTCAAAAGTAAGGAGTTTCTTGGGTTTAGCGGGATACTATACGCTTTTTATTAAGGGATTTTTGTAGATAGTTGTTCCCTTAATCTCGCTAACAAGAAAGCAGGTTAAATATGATTGGACCCCAGATTTCCAACTCAGCTTTGACAAGTTGAAATAAGCTTTGATAGAAGCTCCTATGCTAGCCATGCCATCTGATCAAGGAAAGTTTGTCATTTATACAGATGCGTCCAAGTTGGGCTTAGGTGTTGTACTGATGCAGAACCAAAGAGTAATTTCCTATTCTTCCAGACAACTTAAGGATCATGAGAAGAATTATCCAACGCATGACTTAGAGCTGGCAGCTGTAGTATTTGCCTTGAAGATCTTGAGACACTATCTTTATGGGGAAAAGTGTGAAATATTCACAGATCATAAGAGCCTCAAGTACGTTTTCACCCAAAAGGAACTCAATATGAGGCAGAGGAGATGGTTAGAGCTGGTGAAAGATTATGATTGTACAATCAGCTATTATCTAGGAAAGGTCAATGTAGTGGCTGATGCTCTAAGTAGGAAATCAATTGGATTAGCCCAGATCATTGTCCAGAGACCATTAGCTTATGATATTGAGAAGTTCGGATTGGAGTTGGTGCCCAGTGCTAGTACTGTGATCTTGGAAAATCTCACCATTATATAAAATATGATAGACCAAATACGAGAAGGACAGATGAGAGATGAGCAGCTTCAGAAGTGGGTTAAACAAGATAGAGAGAGAGGTAGCAGTCTCTATTTCTCAGAAGGAGTAGTGAGATTTCATGGCCGGATGTGGGTGCCCCAAGTAGACACCATAAGATCAAATCTGATGGCAGAAGCCCACACAGCCCCATACCATACTCTGTACATCCGAGGAGTACTAAGATGTATAAGGATCTCCAATAGTTATATTGGTGGCCAGGAATGAAACGAGACATTTCCAGATTTGCCTCAGAATGTTTAATATGCCAATTGGTGAAGGCTGAACACCAAAGGCATGAGGGAATGTTGAAGCCCCTGCCTATTCCAGAATGGAAATGAGAGTGTATAGCTATGGATTTTATGATTGGTTTACCCAGAACCGTTCAAGGATACAATTATATTTGGGTTATAGTAGACAGACTCACTAAGTCAGCTCACTTCTTACAGTTAAGACAACGTATGATGTGGGCAGATACGCAGAGCTGTATGTGAAGGAGATAGTGAGGCTGCATGGTGTTCCAGTCTCGATTGTATCTGATAGAGATCCGAAGTTTACATCGGCTTTCTGGAAGAGTTTTCGTAGAGCTTTGGGTACTAAGCTGACGTTTAGTACAGCCTTTCACCCCCAGACTGATGGTCAATCGGAAAGGGTGATTCAGATTTTAGAAGATCTACTCAGAGCTTGTATTTTAGATTTTTCAGAGAGCTGAGATTTAAAGCTACCGTTGGTAGAATTCGCATATAATAACAGTTTCCAGGCTTCTATACAGATGGCCCCATACGAAGCTCTCTATGGTCGCAAATGTAGAACACCTCTTCACTGGGATGAGGTAGGTGAGCGAGCTGGTTTAGGACCAGATGTGGTAGAGCAAACAGTTGAGGCTATTAGGAAGATTAGAGAACGGATGAGAGCAGCTCAGAGCAGACAGAAGAGTTATGCTGACAACAGACGACGAGAGCTGAGTTTTGAAGTTTGTGACCACGTATTTTTGAAAGTAGCTCCTATGAAAGGAGTAATGCGTTTTGGTAAGAAAGGAAAGCTGAATACATTGGGCCTTATGAGATTTTGGATAGAATAGGAACGATGGCTTCTCTTTTAGCATTGCCCCCGCGTCTATCTTCAGTGCATAGTGTATTCCATGTGTCAGCCTTGAGGAAGTATATTCCCAACCTGTCGCACGTACTGAGCCATGAGCCAATACAGCTAGCACCAGATCTGAGGTATGAAGAGAGACCCGATAGGATTCTTCTTCGAGAGGTTAGGAAGTTGAGGAACCGTAGTATTCTTATGGTTAAGGTGCAATGGTCTAACCAAACAGAACGAGAATCTACGTGGGAGACCGAAGCTGATATGCATAGTATTTACCCAGATCTGTTTGGTAAGTAAATTTCGAGGAAGAAATTTCAATAAAGGGTAGAGTTGTTGCGCCCCAAAATCCGTAGGATCGCAAATGTTGACCCTTTTATTTCTAAGGGCCATTTTGATGTTTCGAAATTCAGATTTCAGCTAAGATGATTTTTATTTGTTTCATATTTGAGGCACGGAGCAGGAGGTTCCAGTCAGATTTCGCCCAAAGCAGAAACTCGAGCAGATTTCAGATTTTGTAAATAAAAATGCAAATGAATGAGAAATTTGGTTATTTTAAAATCTTTTGGAAATTTTCCAAAAATTTAAACAGTGAATGGGATCTTTTAACAAATCTTTCAAAAAGGACAAATAGTAGGTAGGATATCTCATTCCTACTCGAGTGTTTTTACCAACTGTCAATCATGTTCCCTTATATGATTGTCTACGGGAAGTTTGAGCTCATTTTCATTTGCCAAGAAAATCTTTCATTCTCTCAAAATTCTCCAAGGAGCTCGTCGGTGGTGCTTGTGGAGACCGTCTGCAGGGACCAGCTATTCTTTGTGTTCCCAATTACAGGCAAGTAAAAACTGATTCTTTGCTACACCATTAGAGAATATATTGTTTTCCTCAGATCTGTGTTTGCTTGCCTGTTTATGTCCAAGATATAACTATGTTTATGTTCATGCTTGGTTATGAAAATTGAATATTCGGGTTCACAGTATTGTTTTCTGTTTTAATACTCTCCAGCATATTTTCACGCACATATTTATGTTGTTTTCAAAACATTGAGCAGTACAAATTCTAGTTCATTGTACTATTATGAAGTTCTTCTTTCTGGTGAATGGCGGTGTTTGGACTTGACTCCAAGTAATCGGCGATGCTGGTTGAATTGGGACTTTGTTCTGGTTTGATAGGTAGAACTGGTATCTTTGGATGTCGTTCGGGACGCTGCAGCACTAGTTCAATAGCCACATCTGTGTTTCTATGCTAGCGATAGTATTCTGCAGTCAAATCTGTTTTCCCGCTAGCATAGAAAACAGCAGCTGGGAGTTACGAACTCCACCAGCGTTAATCCTACCTCTCTAACTCAACAGAAAGCTCAAAGGCAAGAACTTTACTTACCCGAACAAGCTAGGAGCGAAATCCGACGTTTATACTAACAGACTACACAAGGGAGATGTCTTCGCACACCTCACCAGCTTCAAGCAAACGTTTGAAAACAATATCCAAATGAAGCGTCTCAGCAAGAGGAGTCCAACGCTACCACTCTCGCTCTCGTCGGAGCTGCCTACCGCCGGCAATCGAAGAAGATAAGGTTCGGTGAACAATAGCTAGGGTATCGCGACAGAAATTGGCAATCGGGAAATATTTTAAGTATGGAAACTGGATACTCAATTCGAAGACCAAGTCCTCTCTTAACTAAGCCAAAGCTGCTCACAGCTGAAGAAACAGTATCCACCAACACTTAAGCTATCACAACTGATATTCCCGCTCGCAAACAGATCTTGCAACAGATCTCACTCTACGCCAAAACAACGATCGCTACTAACTCAAACGACATCGCAGAGAACTACTGTCGCAACTGGACACGTCACTCTCTACTCACTGCTGAACACTAACCAACATCTGTTAGCAACGCTACAACAGATCTCTCACACAGCTGACGCTAACGCAACTCACAGCTGTGTCTTCTTTACTAATCCAAAACGATGTAGTTCCAACTAATCCAAACGACGACGTACTAGCACCCGCTACTGAAAGCACGCTATCTCACCACTGAACACTAACGACAACAGATCTCGCTACAACTGCTGAACACAATCACCCAGCGACAACTGCTGACGTCACCACTGCTGAACGCTAACATTCAGCGACGACCCGCGCTAACTGCTGAACAGATTCCATGCCAAACTCCAACTCTCCAGAACTGTTCTAAGGGCTAAAACAAAACCCGACAGCTTCTCTAAGCTCATCAACGCAAAGCTAATCTCAATAAAACCCGATTAATTAACTCAATTAATCTTATCAGCTTTCGGGTCTCACATCTCTCCCCCACTAAAACAGGATTTCATCCTCGAAATCGATCAACTCCAAAACAAGAGTTCAAGATAACTGGGGAAAGAAACACAAGCAACCAACTACTGGAACAAAAGCAACATCTACTCAAACAGATGCGGCCACTCACGCTGCATCTTCTCTTCCAGTTCCCAAGTAGCTTCTTCTCTACCGTGTTTGCTCCACTGAACCATTACCAAGGGAATGGTTTTGTTCCTCAGCTGTTTCTCTTTTCTATCCAAGATCTGCAAGGGATACTCAACATAGCTCAAAGTCCGATCTAACTGCACCTCGTCATTTCTCAACACATGCGAGGGATCTGGATCATACTTTCTCAACATCAAAACATGAAACACATCATGTAAGGAAGACAAATCTGGTGGCAACAACAGCCGATAAGCCAAATGACCAATCCTCTATAAGATCTCATAAGGACCAACATAGCGAGGAGCTAACTTTCCCTTGAGACCGAATCTCATAACGCTGCGGAAAGGAGAAACCTTAAGGAAAACTAGATCACCAACCTCAAATTCTAAAGGCCTACGCCTCTTATTCGCATAACTGTCTTGGAGATCTTGTGCAGCTATCATTCTCTGGCGAATCAAGTCCACCTGATCTCTCATCTGCTGCACAAACTCTGGAGAAGACAGCTGCTTCTCCCCCACTTCTTCCCAACATATCGATGACCTGCACTTTCTGCCATACAAAGCTTCAAATGGTGCCATGCCAATCGTGACCTGATAGCTATTACTCAAATTCTAAAGGCCTACGCCTCTTATTCGCATAACTGTCTTGGAGATCTTGTGCAGCTATCATTCTCTGGCGAATCAAGTCCACCTGATCTCTCATCTGCTGCACAAACTCTGGAGAAGACAGCTGCTTCTCCCCCACTTCTTCCCAACATATCGATGACCTGCACTTTCTGCCATACAAAGCTTCAAATGGTGCCATGCCAATCGTGACCTGATAGCTATTATTATAGGAGAACTCAACCAAAGACAAAGAGTCTTGCCAGCTACCACTAAAATCCATCACAAAAGCTCTCAACATATCCTCTAAAATATGGATAGTTCTCTCCGATTAGCCATCTGCCTAGAAGTAAATCGAGGATCACGATCTGAAACAATTGAAACTGGCACACCATGCAAATGTACCACAAATTCTGTCAGGCCTCGTGCTCTCAACAGAGTAAAATCATACAAACACACGCGGAAGCTATCAAAAAGCGGGTAAAATTTTTTTGGGCCTGACGGTTTAAAACAATATAATTTAAAATAGTGCGATACTCAAAATAGATATCCCAGTTCACGAAACCGACCAAACAACAAATGGATACAAGCCATAACAATACAGTATAGCATACAAACACAAGTATCAGACTCCAACCACTGGATACAACAACGAAGCACAGGGCATCCCATGGCTAACTGTACTGATACATATAAATATGCTATACGCAACTGGGATACTCTAACGACCATCTGGGGCACCTCTAGCTGGGTTAAAGCCACGACTCTGTAAAGCCTAGGTTCCCTGAAAAACAACACAACAAGGAAAAACAACCAAGCCCCAGAGGGACATGGGGTCAAACCCCAGTACGGAGAGCAACTGAAATAGCTAAAAGAAACGCATAATATAAAATGCAGATGCTATGCATGAGACACCGGATAACAGCTGAAGGCTACAACCGAACAGGGAGCCAAGGAACTCAAACATAGCTCCACGAGATCTGCAACGAATCAGTGGCCACGGGGTGTGTTCAAAGTGTGGTAATGAGCCACTCGCCTTGACACTACACCCGAATACCAGATGCATCCGCTCGCCCTCGCATCCTGGTAAGAAACAACAGCAATATACAAGATACGAAGCTGCAAGATACAATACACGAGGGATCTGAAACAATGCGTGAACAATGCGTGTATGCACATCAATAAAACAGCTAGCATAAACACAAATGCTCAGCAAGCAATACACAGCCATGTTCACCGAAACATCCCAGCAGCCTCACATAATATCTCACGCAACTTCCCAGCTATCACAAGCTCAAGATCCTTACCTTATACTCTCTGTGCAACAATTTCTACAAGCAAAGGTCCCGAGAAAACCGGATTGCAACCTGTCGAAGCACACAGGGCATAAATCACAGGGACGCTAATACACAGAAAGCACGCTGGGAGTTACACACACTCAACCAGCTATCATCCTACACAACAACTCAACAGGAAGCTCAATTAGGCTAGGAACAAGATCTCATCGAATTAACGAATTTATACCTGAACTACGAAATGCACGAGCTAAACCAGCAACTTCGTGCTTCTGCTCCAGCCAACAACAGCCTCCAAAAAGGGTATAGGATGAAGGAGCTTTTCGAGAGGAGTCCAACGCTACCTTGAATGTGAAAAACGATGATCGGAAACAACGGGAATTCGCCGGAGAAACTCACGGTGAACAGTACTAGGGTTTGAGAAACAGAGGTCGACAATTGAGAGAAAATTTTTCTAAGTATGGGATCTGGTTCTTGAAATCGAAGACCAAGTCTTCCTTAAAGAAACGTGTAAAAGCTGGTTAAGAAGTCCACCGACAAAACCAGACGACGCATAACAACCCAACGACTGGTCGCTGCTTCGAAAACCAACGTCTGGTCCTCAAATCCAAAAGCTGGATTGTCTAACACCCAAAAGCTGGTACCAGACGTTGCATCAAAACGCTGCGTTCCAACTTACGTAAACGACGTCGCACAGACCCAACAGCTGGTCGCTAACCCCTCGTCTGGATTCCTTAGCGCTAACAAAAAACGACGACGCACAACATACGTCATCCAGACGCTAGCTCTCGTGCAAAATACCAGACGCAAGCTACAGTAGAGTTGACCATCGTTGACATCTGCTCTCAGCTGGACAACCAGACGACACACATGCGAACAAATATCTCGCAGCTGGTACCAGACGCAACACCCCAAAACGGCGTCGTATCCAACTTATCAAAACACTATCGTTTTTCCCTCAACAAACAAAATAAAGCAGCAGCTGGATACAAACACGCTACCAGACTTCACTAAAACACAATGCATCCAGATTTCAAAAAAACGACGGCGTATCGAAATCTCGCGCTACCAATTAAACGTTGCGACTGGATTTCACCACCGACCATCTTCCACAACAAAACCAGCTTTCACCACAAAATACCAAAAATACGAAAACTTTCGGAATTGCTTAAAATGTGAAATCTGACCCGAAAATACCAACCAAACTTCCCAAACAGAGATCTGAACCACCAGAAATCTCTAAAATCCGATTAATCCAACAATTAATCTTAATTAACTTTTCAGGTCTCACATTTCTCCCCCACTAAAAGAATTTCGTCCTCGAAATCGGACAACAATTTTGATACACAACACAGCAGCAAAATACAAAATAGGAACTCGCCTAACACATGGCCAAGAGATAACTGAGCAAACAATTAACAACAACAAGGGAAGAAATACAACCAAAAGCTACAAACTACTGGAAATTTAGCTCAACAGCTACACAAACAGATGCGGCCACTCGCGCTGCATCTTTTCTTCCAGCTCCCAAGTAGCTTCTTCCCTGCCATGTTTTCTCCATTGTACCATAACCAACGGAATGGTCTTATTCCTCAACTGTTTCTCTTTTCTGCCAAGGATCTGCAAGGGATATTCTTGATAACTCAACGTCTGGTCTAGCTCAACCTCGTCAGTCCTAAGCACATGAGACGGATCTGGCTCATACTCTCTCAACATGGAAACATGGAAGACGTCATGAAGAGAAGACAACTCTGGCAGCAACAACAACCGATACGCTAAAGGGACAATCCTCTCAACAATCTCATACGGTCCGACGTAATGGGGGGCTAACTTTCCCTTGCGTCCAAAGCGCATAACACTACGAAACGGAGAAACTTTTAGGAAAACATGATCACCAACCTGAAACTCTAGAGGTCGACGCCTCTTATTCGCATAACTGTCTTGGTGATCCTGGGCAGCTTTCATCCGCTGTCGAATTAGATCCACATGATCTTTCATTTGCTGCACAAAGTCAGTGGCAGATAGCTGCTTCTCCCCCACTTCTTCCCAACATACCGGCGATCTGCACTTCCGGCCATACAAGGCCTCAAACGGCGTCATTCCAATCGTCACCTGATAGCTGTTATTGTAGGAAAACTCTACTAAAGACAACGCGTCTTGCCAGCTACCTCCGAAATCCAACACAACAGCTCATAACATATCCTCCAACGTCTGGATAGTTCTCTCAGATTGACCATCTGTCTGGGGGTGATACGCTGTGCTCATAGCCAATCTGGTACCCAAAGCTGTTTGCAAACTCTTCCAAAACCTGGAAGTAAACCTCGGATCTCTGTCGTAAACGGTCGAAACAGGCACACCGTGCAATCTACCATGAAATCCACGTACAGTTTCGCCATTTTCTTCAACGAGAACGTCATTCCATAGGGAATAAAATATGCAGACTTCGACAGTCGGTCTATAACCACCCAAATAGCATCGCATCCTCTGCTGGTACGAGGCAGATGCGTTACGAAATCCATCGTTATGTGCTCCCAATTCCATTGGGGTACTTCCAAACTCTGCAACAGACCACCGGGTCTCATCCTTTCGGTCATTACCATCTGAAAGTTCAAACAACGAGCGACAAAACCAGCAACGTCACTCTTTAGGCCAGCCCACCAAAAGTGCGGCTTCAACGCATGGTACATCTTCCGTGCACCAGGATGAACACTGTGTCTGCTACAGTGCGCTTATCGAAGGATCTACTCCTTCAAATCAATTAGGTTAGGCGCAACCAGCCTGCCACGAAACCTCAAGCAACCATCAGACGAAACAGAATAGTCCTCAAGCTCTCCAGCCCTGACTTTCAACTTCAATTCGTGGATGGAAGGATCAGTCCTTTGAGCTGCTCGAATACTCGAAACAACCTGTGGCTCCACTTGGAAAGAAGAAACCACCAAACAATCCTCAGCCGGGTAGAATCTCCAACCCGTAGTGTTAAGATGCTCCTGATCCTTAAACATGTACAACGACGCAAGCATCTCACTAGCCTTCCTGCTCAAAGCATCGGCCACTACGTTCGATTTCCTAGGCTAGTATTTGATCTTGCAATCAAAGTCCTTTAGCAGCTCCATCCAACGAAGTTGTCTCATGTTCAAGTCAGGCTGCGAAAACAGATACTGCAAACTCTTGTGGTCCGAGTACACCACAAATTGCTCGCCATACAGGTAATGACGCCAGATATTCAGTGCAAAAACCACCGCTGTGAGCTCTAAATCATGGACTGGATAACGAGTCTCGTGCGGTTTCAACTGCCGCGAAGCATACGCAATGACTCGACCGTTTTGCATCAACACACAACCCAATCCATTGAGCGAAGCGTCAGAACAAACAACGAAACCACCTGAACCGGACGGCAGAGCTAACACAGGTGCAGTAGTCAACTTTTCCTTGAGCAGTTGAAAAGCATTCTCGCACTGCTCAGTCCATACAAACCTCTTGTCCTTCTGCGTCAGTTGAGTCATCGGCTTTGCTATGCTAGAAAATCCTTCGATAAAACAACGGTAATAGCCAGCCAGACCCAAGAAACTACGAATCTCGAAAACATTCCTGGGACGCTCCCAGTTCAGAACAGCATCCACCTTACTGGGATCCACCGAAATCCCCTCGGCTTAAATCACATGTCCCAAGAATACGACGCGGTCCAACCAGAACTCGCACTTGGAGAATTTGGCATACAACTGCTGGTCTCTTAGCGTCTGAAGGACAATATTCAAATGCTCCTTATGCTCCAAAGGAGTCTTCGAATAGACTAAGATGTCGTATATGAACACGATCACAAACTGATCAATATACTCGCGGAAAAATCGGTTCATCAGATCCATAAAGACCGCGGGAGCATTGGTCAACCAAACGGCAAAACTAAGAATTCAAAATGTCCGTACCTCGTACGAAACGCAGTCTTTGTGACATCTTGGTCTCTCACCCTCAACTGGTGGTACCCTGAACGCAAGTCAATCTTCGAATATACCGCAGAACCTTGCAACTGATCAAACAGATCATCGATCCTCGGTAAAGGGTACTTGTTCTTGACTGTCGCTTTATTCAGCTGGCGAAAATCAATGCACATCCGCATTGTGCCATCCTTCTTCTTCACAAAAAAGATGGGCGCTCCCCACGGCGACATACTAGGTCGGATAAAACCTTTCTCCAGCAAATCATCTAATTGCATCTTGAGTTCTCTCAACTCCGCAGGCGCCAAACAATACGGGGCACGAGAAACCGGAGCTGTGCCAGGCACCAGATCTATGCTGAAGTCTATCTCCCGCCTCTGAGGAAAACCAGGAATCTCCTCCGGAAACACATCGGGAAAGTGTCGCACCACGGGAACGTCACTGAGCTGCACGCGAGAAGAAGAAGACGCGTCCAAAGCGTAGATCATAAAACCAGCATTCCCTAAGGACAACAAGCTGAACATCTCCATCGCTGAGACCAACGAGATCTTCGATCGAGAATCCTGGCCGTAGAAGTCCCACTTTTTGCCAGACATAGGCCTAAAGCGCACAATCCCATGGAAACAGTCCACAGAGGCCCTATAGTTGGACAGCACATCCATCCCAACTATGCAATTGAAATCCGACAACATCAAACGGATCAAACTCGCCACCAACACATGCTCACCAAACCGCAACACGCCATCTAACAAAACCTCCTAGGAGAACAAGCTCACACCGCCAGGGGTAGAAACAGAAACAGCATCGCGCAAAGGAATGGTACACAGACCATGCTCAACAACAAACGAATCAGAAATGAATGAATGCGATGCACCGGTGTCAAACAACACACGCACAGGAAAGTCAAAAACAAGGCAAGTACCTGCGATCACCCGACTCGACGTCTCCTCGGCCTGCTCCCTAGTGATGGCGTTGACCTGAGCATGCTTGGGTCCAGAGTACAAAGGCTGAGACAACTGTCCGAACCGCGATGGACCAGGCTGCTGGAACGGCCTGAACTGAGTCTCACCCAACCGGGGCTGCTGAAACTGAGGGGAACGACCCGTAGACTGACCTCCACGACCCTGAGGCTGGTCCACGGTATGCTGTGATCCAGCTGACAGACACACTCTAGCAAAATGCCCGTACAGACCACAAATATTGCAGGAACCCTGCACACCAACACACTGTTTAGACGGATGCTTGCCACCACAGTGACCACAGAACTCAGCCCGAGAACCACTGCTACTCGAGCTGCCTGAACCAGAAGAGCCAGAACCCGACTTTTTCTTGAACTGCTGACCGCGGGGTCGGAACCTCTGACGGCCAGACTGCTGTGCCACCTGCGGCTGCTGCTGTTGCTGAGGCTGATGTGCTAACTGGGAAGACTAAGAAGACTGCGCTCCCTGACCAGTGGAACGACCACCCTGATCCACCTGCTGCCTACGAGCACGACGGCTACGCAAACCCTCCTCAATGTCGATGGCACTATCCACTGCCTCAGCATACGTCTTGGTTTTCTGGTCAGCACCATCTGATATAACTCTTCATTCAAGCCCTCAAGAAATCTAGTCCGCTTGGCCCTCTTCCGGCCAGAAACATGAGGAACGTACGCCAGCAACGAAGAAAACTGATGAGCATACTCCCTCACAGTCATAGAGCCCTGCTCCAGATGATCGAACTCCCGCTCCCGGGCGTTCACATAAGACTCGGGCACATACTCCTGCTGGAAAGTCTCGCAAAAACTGCCCCAAGAGATCCCAACACGGGTCTCCAACAAGGTACTCGAAGTGCCTCGCCACCAGCGCTCTGCAGCCTTCCTGAGCAAGAGGGTCACTAGACTCAACCGAAGATCATCATCGTACTGCACCCAATCGAAAAGGCCAATGATATTCCGGAGCCACGAGTCTGCATCCTCACTGAACTCGTCACCATTGAAGATTGGAGGGTTCATCCTCTGAAACCGCTCTATCACGACATCCATCCTCTCCACAGGAGGCGCCACAACCTCAACTTCCTCCTCCTCGTCGTGTCCCACACGACTACGACTACGCGCACTACGCTGATCCTCGTTATATCCTGCCGATTCCTCAAAATGTCCCCTACCTCTACCACGACGTCTAGGCGGAATTTACGAATACACTCAACAGGATAAACAACACAAAACAGGTACAGCATAGATCGCATATAACACAGAAATATGCAGCACGTAAGTCACATAGTCAAGCACATGTAACACACAACACTGTGTCTAGACTCAAGTGTGATCAAAGAAATTGAGCTTATCCCAGCTTAAGCTCTGATACCAAAAATGTCAGGCCTCGTGCTCTCAACAGAGTAAAATCATACAAACACACGCGAAAGCTATCAAAAAGCGGGTAAAATTTTTTTGCTTTTGGCCTGACGGTTTAAAACAATATAATTTAAAATAGTGCGATACTCAAAATAGATATCCCAGTTCACGAAACCGACCAAACAACAAATGGCTACAAAAATTAAGCTTATCCCAGCTTAAGCTCTGATACCAAAAATGTCAGGCCTCGTGCTCTCAACAGAGTAAAATCATACAAACACACGCGAAAGCTATCAAAAAGCGGGTAAAATTTTTTTGCTTTTGGCCTGACGGTTTAAAACAATATAATTTAAAATAGTGCGATACTCAAAATAGATATCCTTTTTTTTTAACCAGCCCCAGAGGGACATCGGGGTCAAACCCCAGTACGAAGAGTAGCATAAAACAGCAATTCAGATACAGCATGCAATGTATCATGTCGTGCAAATGCATGAGCGGCACAAAGAACATAGGTAACAACCGGAGGGTCAAACGGATAGGAAGCAACAACTGTGACACATCACTGAGTCTCGGAAGCTACCCGATCGCACCCAATGGAAAATAGAGTGGCTCATCGTCGCACCTGCGCGGAAGCCACCCGCCAGGTCGCACGGAATTTCAAGTGGACACAACCACCCACCAACCTCTATCCAGGTCACTGCAACTGAGGACTGGGAACAACTCAACCAACATCCTCCGGCTGCACTCAATCGTGGTTATGCAACACCGCACCGCACCACGAGGGAAGAGATCCAACAGAGCAACATATCATGGCTAACAAAGGAACCATTGGCTCAATATGCTATGCAGATGCAGTAACATGCTTAACATGATGCATGTACGAGTAATGCCAGAAAACACAAAAAAAGCATTCAAATAATCACATGCATAGCAACTCAACAGATCACCAAACAGCAGGTAATACACCAGATAGTTCAGCCAATAGACATGCATAATATACACAGCTTGCCTCTACACAAACACTCGGCACAGCTATAACACATAATACATCCCCATGCCTATCTCAAAGCTGTAATACAAGCTCGATTCGTACCTCTACACGGCAACTACCTCACGCAGATTCCTCCAAAGAACGGTACCAACTACCTGCTCGACTACGATACCTCACAGCTCACTGCAGACTCACAAGTATGCCCAGAAGCTCGAATCTGTGAAGGCACCTGGCAAAACAGTTAAAAAACTGAATTCCAAACATCACTGTCTACGGCCAAGAACCGAAGCCTCTACAAGTCTACGCAGGCTAAACTAACTAGAATCATCTGAAAACTAGTCGAAAACACTCACCCAAGAGTCCAGAAGAGCCAACGAATGCTCGGGTAAGATCTCACGAAAAGCGTATAACATCCAGATTCTGCGCACTTCTCTCCAACGTCGACTTTGATCTCTTAGCTAGCAGCAATCGAAAGGGTAACTCAAGAGGAGTACAGCGCCACCCTTTTCGTTCCAAACGACGACGGGAAACGGCGAAAATCGACGGAAATAGGCTACGGTGAACAGTAAGGGTTTCAAGGGTATCGGGGAAGAACAGAGGAAATATCGGGGAAAAAAATGCTAAGTGTTCGCAAACACTAATATATAAATCCTCCAGTCAAATGCTACTGTTAAAGTCAATCGCAGGTAAAACAGATCTCTGGGCTCGCATGAAATCTGATATGCATGCGTGCTAAAGTATGAAATGTAGTCTTCTCAACATCCTGCTCACGGATGCGAAACTGATGATACCCAGAACACAGATCGATCTTCGAAATCACGGCAGACCCTTGCAACTGGTCAAAAAGATCATCGATCCTAGGCAAAGGGTACTTGTTCTTCATTCTTGCCTTGTTCAACTTTCTAAAGTCGATGCACATCCTCATCGACCTGTCCTTCTTCTTGACAAACAAAATAGGCGCTCCCCACGGCTAGGCCTAATGAATCCCTTCTCCAGCAAATCACTAAGCTGCTCCTTAAGCTCCCTCAACTCAGCAGACCAAACAACAAATGGCTACAAGCCATAACAATACAGTATAGCATACAAACACAAGTATCAGACTCCAACCACTGGATACAAAAACGAAGCACAGGGCATCCCCTTTCTAACTGTACTGATAAATATAAATATGTTATACGCAACTGGGAAAATGTCAGGCCTCGTGCACAACATAGAGTCAAAACACGCAAAACATGGAGGAAGCACTTAAAAAAAATGGCTAAAAAATTTTCGCTTTTGACCTGACGAAGAAAACAAAATTTAAAATATTGTCATACTATAATCCCAGTTAACACAAAATAAAAATAACATAGTATCATTATAACGAATACAACACTGCCCAACGGCCAAATACAACAGCTGAAAACCACAAATCACAGACAGACTAATAACTATATAAGCCCAAGCACCACCCGGGACATCCCACCCGCGGCGATACCGGTGCAATAGATACTATACATAACTGGGACACTCTAAACACCTCCTGGGGCATCTCCAGCTGGATCATCTCCACGACCAGCGGAACAACCTGGGAAACCTGAACAACAAGTAGGCAAACAAAACAAACCAGCCCCAGAGGGACATCGGGGTCAAACCCCAGTACGAAGAGAAGCATAAAACAGCAATTCAAATACAGCATGCAATGTATCATGTCGTGCAAATGCATGAGCGGCACAAAGAACATAGGTAACAACCGGAGGGTCAAACGGATAGGAAGCAACAACTGTGACACATCACTGAGTCTCGGAAGCTACCCGATCGCACCCAATGGAAAATAGAGTGGCTCATCGTCGCACCTGCGCGGAAGCCACCCGCCAGGTCGCACGGAATTTCAAGTGTGTGACACATCACTGAGTCTCGGAAGCTCCCCGATCGCACCCAATGGAAAATAGAGTGGCTCATCGTCGCACCTGCGCGGAACCCCCCCGCCAGGTCGCACGGAATTTCAAGTGGACACAACCACCCACCAACCTCTATCCAGGTCACTGCAACTGAGGACTGGGAACAACTAAACCACCATCCTCCAGCTGCTGCAACTGAGGACTGGGAACAACTAAACCACCATCCTCCAGCTGCTGCAACTGAGGACTGGGAACAACTAAACCACCATCCTCCAGCTGCTGCAACTGAGGACTGGGAACAACTAAACCACCATCCTCCAGCTGCTGCAACTGAGGACTGGGAACAACTAAACCACCATCCTCCAGCTGCTGCAACTGAGGACTGGGAACAACTCAACCAACATCCTCCAGCTGCACTCAATCGTGGTTATGCAACACCGCACCGCACCACGAGGGAAGAGCTCCAACAGAGCAACATATCATGGCTAACAAAGGAACCATTGGCTCAATATGCTATGCAGATGCAGTAACATGCTTAACATGATGCATGTACGAGTAAT
>KV003555.1:343421-371166 GCA_001598015.1 Dorcoceras hygrometricum | reverse complement strand
TTTGTATCAGAGCAGGTTGTTCTTGAACGAGCACTAATTTTAAAACTCATGTGCTATGTTTTTAATGTTTTAACTATTTTGAGAAGCTTGTTTATGAAGGCCAGTTAATCTGTTTTAATATAGAACCGGTTTTCTATTGATGAACTGTCACGGGATGCGCGAGTCCTGTGCAGATGCCAAGCTTCTATTTTCGTTGTGCTGTAAGATCACTTGGAGCGAGGCTCGGTGACAAGCACATGGGACGAAATACAAGTATGAAAATCTGAGCTGTTCTCTGTTTACTGGTTCTGCATACATAAGTAACTCAGTAGCACATTGATTTTTGAAACAATATTTTGATGCTCTGATTTGTTTTAAATTCTACGTTATGAGGATTTCAGCTGGTGCCAAAATCTTTGTTTTTAAAAATGATTTGAGCTCATGTTATAAAAGACAGGGAGAGTGGCGTCACTGTCTTTGTTAATTTGAGTGATGCACCAGTCCAGTTTTTAAAATCATATAGCTTTTGCATACGGTGCTTCCCAAAAGCTGGTTTTGTTTTTCAAAGTTTAAAACTCCTGCTGCTACGTTGTTTTTGTTGTAACAGTATAGGGAGAGTTTTGTTTAAATATCGGAAAGACCAGCAGTTCGATCTCTTTTTTATTTCCACAAAAAGGGAGAGAATTGTTAGAACATGCATCGTTTACTTAAGGTTTTGTGTAAATCAAAAAGGGAGAGATTGATGGATCTGTTTTAACAGATCCTGATTATGTTTTGAATTACACAAAACCTGTTATTGTGTTTCTAACAATTCTACTTAAGTGTACAGGTCTTAGGAACGAAGAAGAAGATCAGCAGTAGCAGTAATTTGTCCAGCAGATGGTTTGACAAGATTAAGTTCGGCAGTTGGTTTAGTTCATCATTGTATACGGCAGCTGGATTAGCAATGTAGACGTCCAAAGTTAAGTCAGGTGTTCGAAATCAGGCGGAGGCCAAGTTGAACCAGCTGGAACAGGAATTGAGAAGTCTGCTGGAAAAATAGATCGTAGAAGAAGATTCCAGTCGCAAGTTACTGTTGATGAAGCTGTTGTCAGTTACTATTCACGAAGCTGTCGGCAGTTGCCATTCATATTACTGTTAACGAATCTTTTAGCAGTCGCGATTATAATTACTGTTGACGAATCTGTTGATAGTCGCTATTCAAGAAGCTGTTGACAGCTTATGAGAAATGTTGAACAAGAAGCTGAAAAACAACAAACGTAACAGTGAAGAAGGCGACGTCGTGCTAAAGAATCAGCAGATGGTTTGTGTGTTGGTTATAATCAGCAGCAGGCTTCAGTGCTTTCAGCAGGAACGCTATATCAGCAGATGGTTTAGCGATGATGATGTCATCATTATCAGCAGATGGTTAGAGTTCAGCAGATGAAGAAAACAGCTGGAGCGCTAAGCATAGATGATGTCATCAGCAGTGACATCACAATCAGCAGGAATCTAATGTTCACCAGCATATGCTATTTGAAGTTAGCGATAGCAAAACGATGTCGTTCGAATAAGTTGGAACGACAGCGTTTTGCCTTCGCACTAAGAATCAGTCGAGGGATTTTGCGATGGTGACAATCAGCAGAGAGCTTCAACCAGCTGATGATATTTGAAGTTGGCGATTGCAAAACGATGTCGCTTGAATAAGTTGATACGACAAAGTTTTGCATTCGCGATAAAATTCACCAGATGGTTTCGCGCTAAGAACCAGCAGGTTCAACTCTCAAGAGAAACCAGCAGGTAGCTTGTTCATCCAGACGCAAGCAACAGTACATCCAGTCGTCGTGATGAACCAATAGCGAAGCAGTTTACAATTTACGAAGAGTTATCAAAGCTGGATGGCAACTGCTGAGCTCAATTCAAAATGGCGAAAACGCTCAATATGGAAAGAATCAATGGCTGAGATTGATTCGTGCAAATTGCCTCAATTCAAGGGAACAATATTTGTACTATTCTGGGAAATAGTACAATTTACAGAGGAGCGTTGCACGGAAATGGAAAGACGACGAATTAGCCTTGACAAGCGCAGAAGAGATTTGGAATCTATCTCACGGCTATATTCAAACAGAAGCTATATATACGAGAAGTTTTGAAGGAAGAAAGCTGACGAGTGTGAAAAGATTGATGATTGTTGTTGCACAGAAAAGAAAAATCAATAGAAGACAACAACAGAGGGAAGAACACAGAAAGATGAAGCAGTCGACAATTATTCTTGAGAGGAGCTTATTGTGTCGACTGCTGAATCTGTATTAGCTCATTTAGGAGCACTTCCTAGTGTGTGAGATGTATTCATTCGAGAGTTGAGCGATACACTATAATTCTCACACACAGAGATTCATTCACATTCATTGTATAGTGAATGAATCTCAAAACCTTTCCAACACAGGTCCCGTCCAAGCACGATGACGTAACACTCATGTGTATGTAGTTAGTCACAAAGTTGCGGCTGGTGTGCATTTGTGAAGTCTAGGAGTTCTCACAGCTGCTGGTTGTGGGATCGGGTCTGTACACGAGTTGTAAGATCAAATCTTCTAGTGGATCCTTCCGAGGTGGAAGAAGGGGAGATGTAGGACATTGAGGTCCGAACTTCCAGAAACAAACCAGCTGGTTCATTTATTTAAAGCTTTCAGCACTTGCATATTTTATTTAGCATACGCACGTTTACAGTTCAGCATTTACTTCAGCACTCATGCATACACAGTTAGCACTTGCACAGTCGAACAGATTTATGTTGCACATAAATCTGTTTGAATTGTTTTAAAATATTAGGATTCAGTTCTGGTATTTTCCGCATGATTTTTAAATCATACCAGATCTGTCTCCGGTGCTCTTGTGATTTTAGATGTTCAAGAACATGGAGCTATTGCAGCTCCGCATTAGCAGCGCAAAATTTTTAATCGCTCATTTTAAATCAGCGGCTGCTAAGTTTCCTCTTAAAAACAGGGACCAACAAGCGATCACTACTAACTCAAACGACATCGCAGAGAACTACTGTCGCAACTGGACACGTCACCCACTACTCACTGTTGAACACTAACCAACATCTGTTAGCAACGCTACAACAGATCTCTCACACAGCTGACGCTAACGCAACTCACAGCTGTGTCTACTTCGCTAATCCAAAACACTGTCGTTCCAACTAATCCAAACGACGACGTACTAGCACCCGCTACCGAAAGCATGCTATCTCACCACTGAACACTAACGACAACAGATCTCGCTACAACTGCTGAACACAATCACCCAGCGACAACTGCTGACATCACCACTGCTGAACGCTAACATTCAGCGATGACCCGCGCTAACTGCTGAACAGATTCCGCGCAAAACTCCAACTCTCTAGAACTGTTCTAAGGGCTAAAACAAAACCCGATAGCTTCTCCAAGCTCATCAACACAAAGCTGATCTCAATAAAACCCGATTAATTAACTCAATTAATCTTATCAACTTTTGGGTCTCACAGTTTCCGTGTCCATAGTTACTAGTATTGTTGTTTTTGATCTTTTGTCAAATCTGTATTAAGATCCATTACAATAATAAAGAGTTAATATAGAATTCAGTAGTTCTAATATCGCAATTTGCACTTTACATCAAATCTGTTATCCAGATCTGTTTCAGCTATTTATTATCTGGCGCCAATTGTGTTTATATTTCGATTTTTTTTATGTTGTAAGAAATACAGCTTACAATAAATACACCTATGTATCCATCCTCCCTTTAGGAGAGAAAACTCCTAAAAAAACTAAAATTTACCCTGAACCCTGCAGTACCCTGAAAAACCCTGCAAAACCCTGGGGAGTGAGGAGAAGTTTTAACCCAGTGAAAAACCAACACCCCGAAACCCCCGAACCCCACGAAACCTCCGACACCTTGACACCCTAAACCATGGGTTAAAACAATACCTTGGGTAAAAAACAAAATAATTTTGACATAGGCCCGAGCTTGAGACTAGTATCTGTGATGCAAATTACCACGTTTCATTGGTAGGGAACATAGTGATGTTCTGATCATGCAGATGGATAGTGACCTGGTGATCATCGAACTACCCTCGTTTGGACTTTCCAAGTGGTTATCATTTTTCGAGTGGATTAAGTCCGAGGTCTTGGTTGTACAGATTACCCCTCATTACTCAAAACGTCATTGTGGCTCTACATGATATGTGCCTCACTTTGACCCGTTTACCGACTCAGTTGGGGTCATCAGGTGGCGGGGTTGGGTGAGGTCCCGATGCATGTAGGAGTCAATGCTTCGTTGTCGAGGATTCACCGCTCGCCCTTGTGCGTGGATATCCTATGCTATCTGAGGAGATAATTATGTGTCAAATCTCTGGCCAGAGTACTAGATGTGTTTTGGGTGAATGGGTTTGCCTAGTAACACACGTGATGTCATATTTGATCTCCAACATGTATGCATGGTTATTGGATCTATAGCGACTCTCGATTTACCAATGGTCGTTGATCTGATCGGGATATTTGTGTTGAAAGGACCGTACTGTACGCTAACCATGACCGATTGGTTCTTGCAGGCACTATCAGTGATACCTAGGGGATCATGAGGCGATGTTGCTAGACGCTTTACCATGATCCGATGGGTTAGTACGAAAATGTGGTTTCTGAGTCACAAATGTTGTGAGCCCACGGCTAGCTGTATCCCTGAATCATTGAGGGTCACACAATTACTGGTTTCTCAATTCCCGTACGGAAATTAAGCTCAATTTGTTGAGTATAGGAGGAGGAAGGATGGAAGTGCGACTTCCTAAAATTAAATAGGGTCAAAATTCAATTTCCATAAGTTTGGACTAGTTTGACTATCCTTAAAGCTTACAGGGGCCAAACTGCTATTTTGGATTAGGTGGTCCCAAAAATTGTTTTCACGTCATAATGCTTAATTTTGTAAACTGTGTAGATCGGTCCGATCTGATCGTCGATCGGGATTATGATGGAGCCACAGTGATGGACTTGAAACCAATGTTCACCCTGGGCCTGGGCCCGACCCAAGCCCATTAAGCTGGTTCAAGCCCATGGAAAATCTATAAATAGAGGCCCTGGGGTATTCATTTGACACGTACCAAAAGCTCTTCAGCTTATATTTTTCTTTCCTCTCCTCTCCTCCCCCACCGTCGCCGCCCGCCGCTGACGCCGCCGTCGCCCGTCCCCGTCGTCGGAAATCTCGTTCCGACCGTTCCGGCGAGGAGATTCCGTCTGTGAAATCTTCGTCGAGTTTTCTAGTGTAGACCGGTGAAGGAATTGGGATTCCAGTCATGGACCGGATTAGGAGGCCAAAATCGCCAACCGTTGAAGTGCCGATTTCCTCGTGAAATTGGTCGGAGCCAGGCGCCTAGACGCCAGCAAGGTATCATTCTAAACATCCTATGTATGTTTATGAATGTTTTTATAGGTGTATTGACCATTCCCGGGATCAAAATTTTAAATCTTCCGCTGAGCCCCGGGAGCGGGATCCGGATCCGCCGTCACGCCAACAGCTCATCGGCTGGGTAGAAATTCGGTTACATCAATTGGAGCCGTCTGTGGGAAATGATATAAAGTAGAAGGAAGACAGTTAGGATCAAAAAACAAGGGGTGTTCGTGAGTTCTCACACTACTCACGTAGGCTCTCACACAGCCAGGGCCACGAACCCTCAAGTTGCGTACATTTAAAGATTTTTGAAAGATAAGCAGCACGCAAAACAGGATCGCGCATGAAACACACCAGCGGCTCTGCGAGCTGGTTCAGCATATGCGATCCTGTTTAATTATAACTTGAGCTGCAATAGATCGGTTTTCTTGAATTTTAAGTGTACCGAGATACAGATTAAGTAATGAAGTAAAAATCATACGGAAACAACTCAAACTGAACTATTATAATCGAAAGCCTATTAACAGTATTGTTAAACGCAATTGTAAAATATGCAATGCATATGAATGCAATAAGGTGTAAAGAAAGAATACGCTGCAATTTGTTTATGGAAGTTCGGAGCTGAATCTTCTACGTCTCCCCTTCTTCCGCAATGTGAAGGATCCACTAGAATACTTTGATTAAAGAGGTCCCCGCTGTAACCCGATCCGATAGCCCTCGGCTGGAAGAACTCCTAGAACCTATGTGTTGGGGAACCGTGGCGGATCCGGATCACGCCTCCCGGCGAGGCAGCGGAAGAACAAAAATTGGGCCTGGAGACGATCAATACAATTCATAAAACATGCAAGCTATGAACCATTCATAGGGTGTTTAGTTGATTACCTTGCTGGCAACTTGTGCCTGGCTCCGACCAGTTTCGCGAGGAAACCGGCACTTAACGGTAGGCGACGGTAGATTACGTCAATCAGGTCCAAGATCGGAAGGGAGACTCCTTCGTCAGCCTGCACTAGAAGGCCTGACAAGATCGGCATGGACGGATTCTCCTCGTCAAGTTGGCCGGAACAAATTCCGGCGAAGCGAGGCGGTGGCGGCGGCGACGGCGGCGGCGGTGGCGGCTTTTGAGGAGAGGAGGGAGGCGGCCACTTAGAGCTAGGGTTAGGGTTGTGACAAAGTGTCAAGTTGTTAAGTGTCTTATGATCAAGCCTAAGTCTACATTATTCTTGAGAGGAGCTTATTGTGTCGACTGCTGAATCTGTATTAGCTCATTTAGGAGCACTTCCTAGTGTGTGAGATGTATTCATTCGAGAGTTGAGCGATACACTATAATTCTCACACACAGAGATTCATTCACATTCATTGTATAGTGAATGAATCTCAAAACCTTTCCAACACAGGTCCCGTCCAAGCACGATGACGTAACACTCATGTGTATGTAGTTAGTCACAAAGTTGCGGCTGGTGTGCATTTGTGAAGTCTAGGAGTTCTCACAGCTGCTGGTTGTGGGATCGGGTCTGTACACGAGTTGTAAGATCAAATCTTCTAATGGATCCTTCCGAGGTGAAAGAAGGGGAGATGTAGGACATTGAGGTCCTAACTTCCAGAAACAAACCAGCTGGTTCATTTATTTAAAGCTTTCAGCACTTGCATATTTTATTTAGCATACGCACGTTTACAGTTCAGCATTTACTTCAGCACTCATGCATACACAGTTAGCACTTGCACAGTCGAACAGATTTATGTTGCACATAAATCTGTTTGAATTGTTTTAAAATATTAGGATTCAGTTCTGGTATTTTCCGCATGATTTTTAAATCATACCAGATCTGTCTCCGGTGCTCTTGTGATTTTAGATGTTCAAGAACATGGAGCTATTGCAGCTCCGCATTAGCAGCGCAAAATTTTTAATCGCTCATTTTAAATCAGCGGCTGCTAAGTTTCCTCTTAAAAACAGGGACCAACAAGCGATCACTACTAACTCAAACGACATCGCAGAGAACTACTGTCGCAACTGGACACGTCACCCACTACTCACTGTTGAACACTAACCAACATCTGTTAGCAACGCTACAACAGATCTCTCACACAGCTGACGCTAACGCAACTCACAGCTGTGTCTACTTCGCTAATCCAAAACACTGTCGTTCCAACTAATCCAAACGACGACGTACTAGCACCCGCTACCGAAAGCATGCTATCTCACCACTGAACACTAACGACAACAGATCTCGCTACAACTGCTGAACACAATCACCCAGCGACAACTGCTGACATCACCACTGCTGAACGCTAACATTCAGCGATGACCCGCGCTAACTGCTGAACAGATTCCGCGCAAAACTCCAACTCTCTAGAACTGTTCTAAGGGCTAAAACAAAACCCGATAGCTTCTCCAAGCTCATCAACACAAAGCTGATCTCAATAAAACCCGATTAATTAACTCAATTAATCTTATCAGCTTTCCCTCCCTTTAGGAGAGAAAACTCCAAAAAAAACAAAAATTTACCCTGAACCCTGCAGTACCCTGAAAAACCCTGTAGAACCCTGGGGAGTGAGGAGAAGTTTTAACCCAGTGAAAAACCAACACCCCGAAACCCCCGAACCCCACGAAACGTCCAACACCTTGACACCCTAAACCATGGGTTAAAACAATACCTTGGGTAAAAAACAAAATAATTTTGACATTAATTATTTTAACCATATATATTTTAACACTGTGTCAAAATTATTTTGTTTTTTACCCAAGGTATTGTTTTAACCCATGGTTTAGCGTGTCAAGGTGTCGGAGGTTTCGTGGGGTTCGGGGTCGAGTACCAGGGGATGTCCTGCGTAGTTGTGGTCATTTTTTTGAACCTTTTCTATATGTTTTTATTGTTTGACTTTGTATTAAAATTATATTTTGAGTAATCGCATAATTTAAAGTGTATTTTAGTTCAGGCCTAAAGAAAATTTTAACTCACTTTTTAGCTTTCGCATTATTTTGTTAATTGTGTGATTAACTATGAGATTAAGAGCACCCTGACACAAAAGATCTTTAATAACAATCAGACCACCTGAGAGATACTCCCCTGCACTTCATTATATTTTGCTAACTGATAAAGTTGAACCAGAGACCTATGAAGCGGCAATGAAAAATGATGATTCAATCAAGTGGGAGTTAGCCATGAAAGATGAGATGGATTCATGTCATCCAATAAGACATGGGAGCTGACAGAACTTCCAGAAGGTATGAAAGCCTTACACAACATGTGGGTGTATCGATTAAAATAAGAATATGATGGTACCAAAAGGTACAAGGCAATACTTGTTGTAAAAGGTCGTAAAAAATCCAATCTGTGGTCGCTTCTCCTGCAAAACCGAAGAGGATGATCTCCTCTCTCGTAGAACTAAGAAGTTGAAAGGCCGCTCATCATTTGGCTCCCAAAAACAACAACCTGGTTTCTTCTTTCTTTTTCTTCTTTCCTTTTTGTTGGTTGGCAGGGGCAGGGCCTTTCTCGCTGAGCGAGCGCATCCGATTCTAAAGTCCTTTCCTAAACAGACGATGGGAAGGAATTGATTACATTGAAATTTTCTCTCCATTGATGAAATTGACTACTATCAGAATTGTACTTGGTTTAGTGGCAAAAGAAGATTTACATCTGGAGCAATTAGATGTAAAGACGGCATTTCTTCATGGTGATCTGGATGAAGAAATTTATATGAAGCAGCCACAGGATTTGAAGTCAACGGAAAAGAGAAAATAGTATTCAAACTTCAAAAGAGCTTCTATGGTCTCAAACAAGCTCCGAGTCAATGGTGCAAGAAGATTGATGGATTCACAGGAAAAATGATTTCTGGAGATGTCAGGCTGATCACTGTTGTTATGTTAAGAAGCTTGGCGGTTCGTATATCATTCTAATATTATTTGTTAGGATCAAAAACACGCTTGAGAGTTCAGAGTGGGGGTGAATGAACTCCTTCGCTGATTTTGTTTCGAAAATTTGTTTCAAAGATTTTACAGCTTGACGTAAACTTCCAGTCGGGATACCAGCTAGGAAGGTTCTCAGTGACTACTGTTGTCTCGTGTGATAAAATGATTTTTATGTGGAAATAACATGATTCAATCAGTGAACAAATTAATCAAATGTGTGAATGTAAGAGGTAGGGACAAGAGATTTGTTTCTGGAAGTTCGGAGCAAATTCTCCTACGTCTCCCCTTCTTACTCGATGGGAAGGTTTCCACTAGAATATTTGATTTATACAACCCTTTGTACAAACCCGATCACGCAACCAGCAGCCACGAGAACTCCTAGCAATACACCAAAGAATCCAGACCCACGATCTGGTTTGCAATACAAATATTCAGCACTAAGCTGGTTGTGTTGTCTAGCACTTCTATACTCTCCGTTTATGATTTACAAAGATAGCTTAATACTACAGAGAGTGTAAATAGAAGTGTATGTGACACAGAGTTGAATAAAGCGTTCTGTGCTTGTGTCACTTGTAGCGAGCTGGTTCAAGAAGAACTCTACTTTTTTATTTGTGAAGGCTGGTTAGCTCGTGTATTCAACGATCTCGCTGTGTGTTCTGATTCGTAACACATTCACAACTGCTCATCTCTTCTATATATACCCTTTGGATACAACTGTAATAAATGTAGCCAGTAGACACATTGAATGTATCTAATTTGAATTGCCTGCGGCGTCTTAAATGTCTGTACGATGAAAGTACATCTTCATTAAACGCATTGCCCTTTTTAGCAACTCCGCCGCCCCGTCTTCAGTTTGTACCATATCTCTGCATATCTGGTATTAGCTTAAAGTAGTTTCAACGACTACTTATTAGTGCAGAGATGTCAAAATGTCAAACATTAGGACGTACAAGACTTCAAGCATTCCAAAATTCGATTTGCTAAATCACTTCTACCTTACCTGGTCTCCCGATCTGGTTTCTAAGTATCGAGCTACTTTTATTGATCGGGTTCTGAGCTTGATCAAATCCATAATTCTCTTGTCTCTATTTTTTTATTCTGATTTGGATATTAAATTTTGTATGCTCATGTCCTCAATTCTATATTACTTGTAAGATTACTCTGTTGGATCTGTGTTTACAGATCAGAATCTAAGTTTTGATTCACACAAGATCTGCTTCTATTGTACTAACGCTCTACTTGACATGCGCAGCATGCTCAGACTGGAGTAGACGTGAAGATATCCAAGCTAGGACAGTGAGGGGACTCCTTAGCTGGACTGGTCGAAGATATCTAGCTGGAACAGTAAGGGGACGCCCAAGATGGTTCGGAATTTTACTTCTAGAAGTGCATGGAACATCAAGCTGGTTCATTAGCTGGATGTTGGAGCAGCACGAAGATCAAGCGCAGAGTATGAAGAGCAGTTCAAGCACAGAATCAAGTGCAGAGTTGAAGCGAAGAATGCTCAAGTGCAGAATGAATCAAGCGCAGATCAAGTACAGTGTACAAGATCAGTGATTGAGTGCGAAGACAGGTACAAGCGCAGTGATCGAGTGCAGATCCGATCGCCAGCGGTGTATACTATACCTCGCTGAACGACCAGCTGAAGGACCAGCTGTAAGGTCAGCCAGGACAATAGAGCTGCTTCAACGAGAAGAGAGACTAGCTCTAGGTTCCCACCTTGGACGAGAAAGAATCTGCATGCTGGTGGGGCACTCGAGTAGTCTTCTTCAAATCAAGATGGTTCACCTAAGAAAACCAGCTTGAGGGAACAGCTCAAAAGCAGTGTCTGCTTAGATACAGGAGCAGACTAAAACCAGCTGGTTAATGAAAAACCGCTGGACAGAATATTCAAGAGCAGATCGTGAAAGAAGACCTTAGCTCTGAAGATGATGAAGGTCAGCTCGAAAGAAAATCAGCTGACAAGACAGATGCTATCAAATCGACAAGCAAGTAATTTGAATACAACGCTAAATGACAAACATTGCTTAGTATTCAAATTAACTTGCTTGTATCGTCTTCTCAGAACAGTGCTCACGTGACTAAAGTGAAGAAAAGCCTACAACGCATTTATTGACAAAGGACGCAAAGTACAACAGTGTCAGAAGACCTTTCAACGTCTACTAATTTGTGTCCAACAGACATATCTTCATGCAAGGCTATAAATAGGAGCACAAGCAGCGATATGAAAGTCAGAGCTGAGAAGAATGAAGTCGTAACAGTGTTGTGCAAATTAAAATGCAGAAATCAGAAAAATGCACAACACTGAACCTGGGAAGACAACGAACAACCAGCTCGATCTAAGAGCACTTTCCAGGGTGTGAGAATACATTTGAGAGAGAGCTTACACTGTATATTTCTCACACATAGATTCACTCACATATGAGAGCCGTGAGCTTAAAAGGAATAGTTGAGTGAATCAAATCAAACGACTTCCATTGTATTCTTTGGACAGAGACGTTAAACAAGTCTAGTTGTCTTTCGTACTGAGACGTTAAAGAAGTATGTGTAGTCCTTGGACAGAGACGTTAAACAAGTCCTTGTAGCCTTTCTAACTGAGACGTAAAAGAAGTGAGTTAGTCACACAGCTTGCGGGCTGGCGTGCAGGGTAGATGCTAGGAGTTCTTGCAACTGCGAGTCGTAGTAGTGGTTTGCAGTGAGGGTCGTTGTAATCAAAGTCTTCTAGTGGATCCTTCCCGTTGCGAAAGAAGGGGAGATGTAGGATATTGAGCTCCGAACTTCCATAAACAAATTCAGCATTTTTTCTTTACTATTTTCAGTACTTGCATTCATACGCATCACATATTTACTTATGTTGCTAAAACTGTTTATTTGGGCTTCGAACGATAGAGTGCGGTTTGAGTTATTTCCGCATGTTTTATTTACATTACTCAATATATATCTCGATGCACAAAGTATTCAAGAGCACTGAGCTATTGTAGGAGCAGGATTATATGAACAAGGTTCCATATGCTTCTACTGTCAGAAGCCTCATGTATGCAACGGTGTGTACAAGGCAGACATAGCACATGCAGTGAGAGTTGTGAGCAGGTTTATGAGCAATCTAGGAAAACAACACTGGGAAGCAGTTAAATGGATTCTCAGATACTTGAAAGGTACTGCTAGTTTATCTCTATGCTTTAGAGTTCGAATCAGGTCTTACAAGGATTTGTCTATGCTGATAAGGGTGGTGAACTAGATGACAGAAAAAGTGCTAGGGGATAGGTGTTCACATTGGGTGGTACAGCTATAAGTTGGGCGTCAAAGTTGCAAAGAATTGTTGCACTATCGACTACTGAGCAGAGTGTGTTGTAGTAACGGAAGCTAGCCAAGAAATGATTTGGTTGCAATTATTTCTTGAGGAATTGGGTCAAACATTTGACGGTAGGACATTACAGTGTGATAGTTATAGTGCTATTCATTTGGCCAAGAATCCTGTGTATCATGCTAGAACGAAGCATATATAGGTACGGTACCATTTCATCATATCAATTTTGGAAGATGGAATCTTGATGCTTGAGAAGATTCTTGGAATTATGAATCCGACTGATATACTCACAAAGATGGTGACTAAGAATAAACTGAAGTTATGTTCAACTTCAGTTGGACTTCTACTCTAGAGGAGAGATGTGTGCTTATATATATATATATATATATATATATATATATATATATATATATATATATATATATATATATATATATATATATATATATATATATATATATATATATATATATATATATATATATATATATATATATATATATATATTGTGAGGTATTTTTTGAGTGAGTTTGAGAATTATTTTCTCTGTTATACTTGGATTGCGATAATGAGAGATTGGGTGTTGTTGTACACCGCTGTGTAAATTTCTTCCAGTAAAATATTTGTGGTAGCTCCATGGATGGAGCCTAATAATTGAATCACGTAAAATCGTTGTGTTCTTTTTGATTATTTTCATTCCGCAATTTTGTCATTGTATCCGTCATAATTGACATCGCAACGCTATAATACCTCAACATTTGTATCACCTATAGCATCTGGGAGGCGAAATTCTATGAATACAATGGAGTTTGAATTTACAACATATATAATATTTTCTTGTCAGATGATATTGGTTATCATAAAGGCACCAAAGCTCCATGAAATCCATAAGGAACTCTATTTGGAATAGACATCCTCGCGACTTGTTCTTCCGAAAATTTCATTGTATAAATTATGTACACCGTAAAGAACCGACCACCAGATTTGGGAGCAAGAGAAGCACCTAAGCAAAAGGTGTTCTTTGAGCATTCATAAACCTGAGTGAAGAAAGATTCATCTTCTGATTGTTCCATCTTCTTTAAACCAACCACTTATATTTTTTCACGCCAAAATAGGCCCATGTATGATCAAGATGAAAGCTCTCTAGGTCAAAGCAACCACCTGTTTTCCAACTATATGAAGAATACACATCACATTATTTGATCCAAAAAGGCGACAATGAATCAAAAGAAAAGTAGAGTGTGTTATTGTTTGTGTCTATTTACTATGTCTCCATAATCGTAACAATTGATAATGTGAAACATGAAGCTTGGTTCAACTATGAACCACTACACCTAATCTGAATCTCCATAACGTGGCATAAGTCCGATCTGTAGCTGAGGAGCCTGAACCAGACAAATCAATCTGGTCAAACAAAGCAGTTTGAACAACCATACGAAGACCAAATTAATTGGTTCAAACTGATTTGTTTCTTCATGTCCACATCAGGCACAAGCAAACATAGCTCGAAGTGATCAAAGGCTGCAGAAGTGCTGACGAAAAGAGCTCAAGTCATATAAAGCCTGCAACGCATTAAAAGCCAAAGGACACAAGTACATATGCGTCAGAAGACTTTTCAGAACGGCTACAACTTTGTGTCCAACGAATAAATCCAGGAAAAGACTTTATAAATAGACGCAATGGAACAGAAGAAGTATGCACAAAACAGAGAGAGCACAGTTGTGCGAAGTCCTAGCAAAAAATCAAGAAACGCACAACATTGAACCTGGGAAGACAATGAAAAAACAGCTCGAACTATGAGCACTTCCCAGGGTGTGTGAGATTTAATTATTGAGAGATTGTGCTTACACTGTAAATCTCACACACACCCACATTCACTCACATTCGAGAGTTGAGCGAGAAAGATAAGAGTGAATTTGATTCAATACTCTCCATTGTAGTCTTTGGACAGAGACGTTAAACAAGTCTAGTTGTCTTTCGCACTGAGACGTTAAAGAAGTGTATGTAGTCTTTGGACAAAGACGTTAAACAAGTCTTTGTAGCCTTTCTCACTGAGGCATAAAAGAAGTGACTTAGTCACACGCAGCTTGCGGGCTGGTGTGCAGTGGTGTGGCTAGGAGTTCTTGCGACTGCGGGTCGTAGGAGTGGGTTGCAGCGAGGGTCGTTGTAATCAAAGTCTTCTAGTGGATCCTTCCCGTTGCGGAAGAAGGGGAGACGTAGGAGATTGAGCTCCGAAATTCCATAAACAAATCAGCGTATCTTTCTTTACTATTTTCAGTACTTGCATATTCACGCATTGCATATTACTCGAATGCATAAAACTGTTTAATCGAGCTTTCGAATTTAGAGTGCAGTTTGAGTTATTTCCGCATGATTTATATTCAATACTCAATCTGTATCTCGGTGCACAAGTATTCAAGAACACTGAGCTATTGCATCTCAATATAAGTTAACCAGATCGTTCAGGCGTGTGTCGGGCTGATTTCAGAATTCAGCTGGAATCAGCATGTTGAGCTCTTGCTTTGTATCAAGCTGGTTTCAACAACCAGCTGAAACCAGTTTGGTTATCGCAACCCGGATTTAATGCCTTGTTGAATCCTACGTCTTATCATTCAATCTGGTTACACCCTTTAAGTGCCGGTTATTTTCAAAATAACAAGTATATAGAGGATAAATCGATCCCAACAAGTGGTATCAGAGCACGTTGTTCTTGAACAGTGCATTTTTTTTTCGAAAAATGTTTTTAAACAGTTTTAAAATACGCTCTGATATCCGTTCGAAAGCCTATATATGCTTCAAAATGTTTTAAAGTTTTCAAAACTCATTGCATATGGATAGGGGGAGGAATGTCTATTGAATTGCAGAGCGATTTCTCGAAAAGAAAAAGCGGCAACATCTCTTGCGACGAGCTGACAGATTGCGCGAGGTCTGTGGACGTCAAGATCTCTAAGGCTGGACGAAGCTAAGCCTTAGGGAGAAATGGAAGAGATTCTGCATAATTGAATCTTCTATTGCTCCTCTGGTCCTAATCAATGAGAACTTTTGAGTAGCGTAGATATTTCAAAATATCATGCATACACAAAGCTTTTGACAAAACTGTCTCCCGTGCATAATGATTTATTTCAAAAAAAAATACCCCGTGATTTGTTAACGGGGAGTTTTGTTTTAAATATTAAAGGGGAGACAAGATTTCAAACTCTTTTTAATTCCCACAAAAAGGGGGAGAAATATTTTCACACATAAACATACGTGCATATGTTTATTCAGATTTTGTATAAATCAAAAAGGGGGAGATTGTTGGATCTGTTTTACAAATCAGAATCTAAGTTTTGATTCACACAAAATATGCTTCTATTGTACTAACGCTCTACATGACATGCGCAGCTTGCTTAGACTAGAGTAGACGTGAAGATATCCAAACTGGAACAATAAGGGGACGCCTGAGCTGAACTGTTCGAAGATATCTAGCTGGAACAGTAAGGGGACGCCCAAGCAGATACAGCTGTTTAGTTCTAGAAGTGCAGGGAACACCAAGCTTGTTGACCAGCTTGGAGTAGGTGCAGCACGAAGATCAAGCGCAGAGAATGAAGAGCTGAGTTCAAGGGCAGAATGTTGAAGTGCCAACATTGAACCTGGGAAGACAATGAAAAAACAGCTCGAACTATGAGCACTTCCCAGGGTGTGTGAGATTTAATTATTGAGAGATTGTGCTTACACTGTAAATCTCACACACACCCACATTCACTCACATTCGAGAGTTGAGCGAGAAAGATAAGAGTGAATTTGATTCAATACTCTCCATTGTAGTCTTTGGACAGAGACGTTAAACAAGTCTAGTTGTCTTTCGCACTGAGACGTTAAAGAAGTGTATGTAGTCTTTGGACAAAGACGTTAAACAAGTCTTTGTAGCCTTTCTCACTGAGGGTCGTTGTAATCAAAGTCTTCTAGTGGATCCTTCCCGTTGCGGAAGAAGGGGAGACGTAGGAGATTGAGCTCCGAAATTCCATAAACAAATCAGCGTATCTTTCTTTACTATTTTCAGTACTTGCATATTCACGCATTGCATATTACTCGAATGCATAAAACTGTTTAATCGAGCTTTCGAATTTAGAGTGCAGTTTGAGTTATTTCCGCATGATTTATATTCATTACTCAATCTGTATCTCGGTGCACAAGTATTCAAGAACACTGAGCTATTGCATCTCAATATAAGTTAACCAGATCGTTCGGCCGTGTGTCGGGCTGATTTCAGAATTCAGCTGGAATCAGCATGTTGAGCTCTTGCTTTGTATCAAGCTGGTTTCAACAACCAGCTGAAACCAGTTTGGTTATCGCAACCCGGATTTAATGCCTTGTTGAATCCTACGTCTTATCATTCAATCTGGTTACACCCTTTAAGTGCCGGTTATTGTCAAAATAACAAGTATATAGAGGGTAAATCGATCCCAACAAGTGGTATCAGAGCACGTTGTTCTTGAACAGTGCATTTTTTTTTCGAAAAATGTTTTTAAACAGTTTTAAAATACGCTCTGATATCCGTTCGAAAGCCTATATATGCTGCAAAATATTTTAAAGTTTTCAAAACTCATTGCATATGGATAGGGGGAGGAATGTCTATTGAATTGCAGAGCGATTTCTCGAAAAGAAAAAGCGGCAACATCTCTTGCGACGAGCTGACATATTGCGCGAGGTCTGTGGACGTCAAGATCTCTAAGGCTAGACGAAGCTAAGCCTTAGGGAGAAATGGAAGAGATTCTGCATAATTGAATCTTCTATTGCTCCTCTGGTCCTAATCAATGAGAACTTTTGAGTAGCGTAGATATTTCAAAATCTCATGCATACACAAAGCTTTTGACAAAACTGTCTCCCGTGCATAATGATTTATTTCAAAAAAAAATACCCCGTGATTTGTTAACGGGGAGTTTTGTTTTAAATATTAAAGGGGAGACAAGATTTCAAACTCTTTTTAATTCCCACAAAAAGGGGGAGAAATATTTTCACACATAAACATACGTGCATATGTTTATTCAGATTTTGTATAAATCAAAAAGGGGGAGATTGTTGGATCTGTTTTACAAATCAGAATCTAAGTTTTGATTCACACAAAATATGCTTCTACTGTACTAACGCTCTACATGACATGCGCAGCTTGCTTAGACTAGAGTAGACGTGAAGATATCCAAACTGGAACAATAAGGGGACGCCTGAGCTGAATTGTTCGAAGATATCTAGCTGGAACAGTAAGGGGACGCCCTAGCAGATACAGCTGTTTAGTTCTAGAAGTGCAGGGAACACCAAGATTGTTGACCAGCTTGGAGTAGGTGCAGCACGAAGATCAAGCGCAGAGAATGAAGAGCAGAGTTCAAGGGCAGAATGTTGAAGTGCAGAACGACTCAAGCGCAGATCAAGTGCAGAGTACAAGAGCAGTGATGGAGTGCGAAGCGGTATACAAGAGCAGTGATCAAGTGCACGCTTGATCATTGAGCATGGCAATAATCAGTTCATCTTAGGGATCTCAGTCCTTGGGAAGACTGAATCAGAACTGATTAATAGTGTGCTTGCTGATAATTTGGATGAGGTGTCTGAATGGATCAAGTGAACAAGCAAGCACACAAAGGGCTCGTGATGAGAAGAATAGAGCCCAACTGGTTAAGGACAAACCAGCTTGAAGTTAAGAGGACCAGCCGGGAGCAGACAAACCAGCTGTCCGTATGATATCTGTGAGAAGCTTGATCTCACAGATATATCAACCAGCTGGTTGGTCATCAGCTGGGAATGGAGCAAAGCTGGAGCCTCGAAGCAGCTCGAAGAGCAGGAAAGAACAAGCTCAGCTGCAGCAAAAAGAGGCGCAGGATGCAGAAGTTGCTCCAGAATATCAGCTTGAAGATGAGAACAAAGAAGCTGGTGAGGAGAAGGAGAGAGCTCTGCAGGAGCTAATGAAGAAACCAGCTTGACGAAGGAAACAAGCTGAGGAGCCTGAACCAGACAAATCAATCTGGTCAAACAAAGAAGTTTGAACAACCATACGAAGACCAAATTAATTTGTTCAAACTGATTTTTTTCGTCCTGCCCACATCAGCCACAAGCAAACAGAGCTCGAAGTGATCAAAGACTGTAGAAGTGCTGACGAAAAGAGCTCAAGTCATATAAAGCCTGCAACGCATTAAAAACCAAAGGACACAAGTACATATGCGTCAGAAGACTTTTCAGAATGGCTACAACTTTGTGTCCAACGGATAAATTCAGGCAAAGGCTTTATAAACAGACGCAATGGAATAGAAGAAGTATGCACAAAGAGAGAGTACAGTTGTGCGAAGTCCAAGCAGAAAATCAAGAAACGCACAACATTGAACCTGGGAAGACAATGAAAACCAGATCGAACTAGGATCACTTCCCAGGGTGTGTGAGATTTAATCATTGAGAGACTATGCTTACACTGTAAATCTTACACACACACATTTACTCATATTCGAGAGTGAGCGAAATAGATAAAGAATGAATGTGATTCAATACTCTCCATTGTAGTCTTTGGACAGAGACGTTAAACAAGTCTAGTTGTCTTTCGCACTGAGACGTTAAAGAATTGTGTGTAGTTTGCGACTGCGGGTCGTAGGAGTGGGTTGCAGCGAGGGTCGTTGTAATCAAAGTCTTCTAGTGGATCCTTCCCGTTGCGGAAGAAGGGGAGACGTAGGAGATTGAGCTCCGAAATTCCATAAACAAATCAGCGTATCTTTCTTTACTATTTTCAGTACTTGCATATTCACGCATTGCATATTACTCGAATGCATAAAACTGTTTAATCGAGCTTTCGAATTTAGAGTGCAGTTTGAGTTATTTCCGCATGATTTATATTCATTACTCAATCTGTATCTCGGTGCACAAGTATTCAAGAACACTGAGCTATTGCATCTCAATATAAGTTAACCAGATCGTTCGGCCGTGTGTCGGGCTGATTTCAGAATTCAGCTGGAATCAGCATGTTGAGCTCTTGCTTTGTATCAAGCTGGTTTCAACAACCAGCTGAAACCAGTTTGGTTATCGCAACCCGGATTTAATGCCTTGTTGAATCCTACGTCTTATCATTCAATCTGGTTACACCCTTTAAGTGCCGGTTATTGTCAAAATAACAAGTATATAGAGGGTAAATCGATCCCAACAAGTGGTATCAGAGCACGTTGTTCTTGAACAGTGCATTTTTTTTTCGAAAAATGTTTTTAAACAGTTTTAAAATACGCTCTGATATCCGTTCGAAAGCCTATATATGCTGCAAAATATTTTAAAGTTTTCAAAACTCATTGCATATGGATAGGGGGAGGAATGTCTATTGAATTGCAGAGCGATTTCTCGAAAAGAAAAAGCGGCAACATCTCTTGCGACGAGCTGACATATTGCGCGAGGTCTGTGGACGTCAAGATCTCTAAGGCTAGACGAAGCTAAGCCTTAGGGAGAAATGGAAGAGATTCTGCATAATTGAATCTTCTATTGCTCCTCTGGTCCTAATCAATGAGAACTTTTGAGTAGCGTAGATATTTCAAAATCTCATGCATACACAAAGCTTTTGACAAAACTGTCTCCCGTGCATAATGATTTATTTCAAAAAAAAATACCCCGTGATTTGTTAACGGGGAGTTTTGTTTTAAATATTAAAGGGGAGACAAGATTTCAAACTCTTTTTAATTCCCACAAAAAGGGGGAGAAATATTTTCACACATAAACATACGTGCATATGTTTATTCAGATTTTGTATAAATCAAAAAGGGGGAGATTGTTGGATCTGTTTTACAAATCAGAATCTAAGTTTTGATTCACACAAAATATGCTTCTACTGTACTAACGCTCTACATGACATGCGCAGCTTGCTTAGACTAGAGTAGACGTGAAGATATCCAAACTGGAACAATAAGGGGACGCCTGAGCTGAATTGTTCGAAGATATCTAGCTGGAACAGTAAGGGGACGCCCAAGCAGATACAGCTGTTTAGTTCTAGAAGTGCAGGGAACACCAAGATTGTTGACCAGCTTGGAGTAGGTGCAGCACGAAGATCAAGCGCAGAGAATGAAGAGCAGAGTTCAAGGGCAGAATGTTGAAGTGAACCTGGGAAGACAATGAAAAAACAGCTCGAACTATGAGCACTTCCCAGGGTGTGTGAGATTTAATTATTGAGAGATTGTGCTTACACTGTAAATCTCACACACACCCACATTCACTCACATTCGAGAGTTGAGCGAGAAAGATAAGAGTGAATTTGATTCAATACTCTCCATTGTAGTCTTTGGACAGAGACGTTAAACAAGTCTAGTTGTCTTTCGCACTGAGACGTTAAAGAAGTGTATGTAGTCTTTGGACAAAGACGTTAAACAAGTCTTTGTAGCCTTTCTCACTGAGGCATAAAAGAAGTGACTTAGTCACACGTAGCTTGCGGGCTGGTGTGCAGTGGTGTGGCTAGGAGTTATTGCGACTGCGGGTCGTAGGAGTGGGTTGCAGCGAGGGTCGTTGTAATCAAAGTCTTCTAGTGGATCCTTCCCGTTGCGGAAGAAGGGGAGACGTAGGAGATTGAGCTCCGAAATTCCATAAACAAATCAGCGTATCTTTCTTTACTATTTTCAGTACTTGCATATTCACGCATTGCATATTACTCGAATGCATAAAACTGTTTAATCGAGCTTTCGAATTTAGAGTGCAGTTTGAGTTATTTCTGCATGATTTATATTCATTACTCAATCTGTATCTCGGTGCACAAGTATTCAAGAACACTGAGCTATTGCATCTCAATATAAGTTAACCAGATCGTTCGGCCGTGTGTCGGGCTGATTTCAGAATTCAGCTGGAATCAGCATGTTGAGCTCTTGCTTTGTATCAAGCTGGTTTCAACAACCAGCTGAAACCAGTTTGGTTATCGCAACCCGGATTTAATGCCTTGTTGAATCCTACGTCTTATCATTCAATCTGGTTACACCCTTTAAGTGCCGGTTATTGTCAAAATAACAAGTATATAGAGGGTAAATCGATCCCAACAAGTGGTATCAGAGCACGTTGTTCTTGAACAGTGCATTTTTTTTTCGAAAAATGTTTTTAAACAGTTTTAAAATACGCTCTGATATCCGTTCGAAAGCCTATATATGCTGCAAAATATTTTAAAGTTTTCAAAACTCATTGCATATGGATAGGGGGAGGAATGTCTATTGAATTGCAGAGCGATTTCTCGAAAAGAAAAAGCGATCTCTTCTCTTGCGACGAGCTGACATATTGCGCGAGGTCTGTGGACGTCAAGATCTCTAAGGCTAGACGAAGCTATAGGGAGAAATCTCTTGCGACGAGCTGACATATTGCGCGAGGTCTGTGGACGTCAAGATCTCTAAGGCTAGACGAAGCTATAGGGAGAAAAGAAATGGAAGAGATTCTGTGAATTGAATCTTCTATTGCTCATATGGTCCTAATCAATGAGAACTTTTGAGTAGCGTAGATATTTCAAAATCTCATGCATACACAAAGCTTTTGACAAAACTGTCTCCCGTGCATAATGATTTATTTCAAAAAAAAATACCCCGTGATTTGTTAACGGGGAGTTTTGTTTTAAATATTAAAGGGGAGACAAGATTTCAAACTCTTTTTAATTCCCACAAAAAGGGGGAGAAATATTTTCACACATAAACATACGTGCATATGTTTATTCAGATTTTGTATAAATCAAAAAGGGGGAGATTGTTGGATCTGTTTTACAAATCAGAATCTAAGTTTTGATTCACACAAAATATGCTTCTACTGTACTAACGCTCTACATGACATGCGCAGCTTGCTTAGACTAGAGTAGACGTGAAGATATCCAAACTGGAACAATAAGGGGACGCCTGAGCTGAATTGTTCGAAGATATCTAGCTGGAACAGTAAGGGGACGCCCAAGCAGATACAGCTGTTTAGTTCTAGAAGTGCAGGGAACACCAAGATTGTTGACCAGCTTGGAGTAGGTGCAGCACGAAGATCAAGCGCAGAGAATGAAGAGCAGAGTTCAAGGGCAGAATGTTGAAGTGCAGAACGACTCAAGCGCAGATCAAGTACAGAGTACAAGAGCATTGATGGAGTGCGAAGCGGTATACAAGAGCAGTGATCAAGTGCACGCTTGATCATTGAGCATGGCAATAATCAGTTCATCTTAGGGATCTCAGTCCTTGGGAAGACTGAATCAGAACTGATTAATAGTGTGCTTGCTGATAATTTGGATGAGGTGTCTGAATGGATCAAGTGAACAAGCAAGCACACAAAGGGCTCGTGATGAGAAGAATAGAGCCCAACTGGTTAAGGACAAACCATCTTGAAGTTAAGAGGACCAGCCGGGAGCAGACAAACCAGCTGTCCGTATGATATCTGTGAGAAGCTTGATCTCACAGATATATCAACCAGCTGGTTGATCATCAGCTGGGAATGGAGCAAAGCTGGAGCCTCAAAGCAGCTCGAAGAGCAGGAAAGAACAAGCTCAGCTGCAGACAAAAAGAGGCGCAGATGCAGAAGTTGCTCCAGAATATCAGCTTGAAGATGAGAACAAAGAAGCTGGTGAGGAGAAGGAGAGAGCTCTGCAGGAGCTAATGAAGAAACCAGCTTGACGAAGGAAACAAGCTGAGGAGCCTGAACCAGACAAATCAATCTGGTCAAACAAAGAAGTTTGAACAACCATACGAAGACCAAATTAATTTGTTCAAACTGATTTTTTTCGTCCTGCCCACACCAGCCACAAGCAAACAGAGCTCGAAGTGATCAAAGACTGTAGAAGTGCTGACGAAAAGAGCTCAAGTCATATAAAGCCTGCAACGCATTAAAAACCAAAGGACACAAGTACATATGCGTCAGAAGACTTTTCAGAATGGCTACAACTTTGTGTCCAACGGATAAATTCAGGCAAAGGCTTTATAAACAGACGCAATGGAATAGAAGAAGTATGCACAAAGAGAGAGTACAGTTGTGCGAAGTCCAAGCAGAAAATCAAGAAACGCACAACATTGAACCTGGGAAGACAATGAAAAAACAGCTCGAACTATGAGCACTTCCCAGGGTGTGTGAGATTTAATTATTGAGAGATTGTGCTTACACTGTAAATCTCACACACACCCACATTCACTCACATTCGAGAGTTGAGCGAGAAAGATAAGAGTGAATTTGATTCAATACTCTCCATTGTAGTCTTTGGACAGAGACGTTAAACAAGTCTAGTTGTCTTTCGCACTGAGACGTTAAAGAAGTGTATGTAGTCTTTGGACAAAGACGTTAAACAAGTCTTTGTAGCCTTTCTCACTGAGGCATAAAAGAAGTGACTTAGTCACACGTAGCTTGCGGGCTGGTGTGCAATGGTGTGGCTAGGAGTTCTTGCGACTGCGGGTCGTAGGAGTGGGTTGCAGCGAGGGTCGTTGTAATCAAAGTCTTCTAGTGGATCCTTCCCGTTGCGGAAGAAGGGGAGACGTAGGAGATTGAGCTCCGAAATTCCATAAACAAATCAGCGTATCTTTCTTTACTATTTTCAGTACTTGCATATTCACGCATTGCATATTACTCGAATGCATAAAACTGTTTAATCGAGCTTTCGAATTTAGAGTGCAGTTTGAGTTATTTCCGCATGATTTATATTCATTACTCAATCTGTATCTCGGTGCACAAGTATTCAAGAACACTGAGCTATTGCAGCTCAATATAAGTTAACTAGATCGTTCGGTCGTGTGTCGAGCTGGTTTCAGCATTCAGTTTGAATCAGCATGTTGAGCGATTGCTTTGTATCAAGCTGGTTTCAACAACCAGCTGGAACCAGTTTGGACATCGCAACCCGGCTTCAATGCCTTGCTGAATTCTACGTCTTATCATTTGATCTGGTTACACCCTCTAAGTGCTGATTATTGTCAAAATAAAACCTATATAGAGGGTAAATCGATCCTAAAAAGTGGTATCAGAGCAGGTTGTTCTTGAATAGTGCATTTTCTTCGAAAAATGTTTTTAAATGGTTTTAAAATCTGTCTGCTCGGATCGTTCTAAAGCCTATCTATGCTGCAAAATGTTTTAAAGTCTTCAAAAATTCATTGCATATGGATAGGGGGAGGAATGTCTATTGAATTGCAGAGCGATTTCTCGAAAGGAAAGAGCGGCAACATCTCTTCTGACGAGCTGCCAGATTGCACGAGGTCTGTGGAAGCCAAGATCTCTAGGGTTGGGCGAGGCTAAGCCTTAGGGAGAAAATGGAAGAGATTCTGTAAATTGAATCTTCTATTTATCCTCTGGTCCTATTTAATGAAAATTTTTGAGTAGCATAGAAGTTTCAAAATCTCATGCATAGCTAATGTTTCCGACAAAACTGTCTCCCTATGCATAATGATTTATTTCGAAAATAAAATTACCCCATGACTGTTGAGGGGGGGTTTTTGTCTTACATATTAAGGGGAAGACAAGATTTCAAACCCTTTTTGATTCCCACAAAAAGGGGGAGAAAAATATTTTTCATGCATAAACATACGTGCATATGTTTATCCATATTTTGTGTAAATAAAAAAGGGGGAGATTGTTGGATCTGTTTCCACATATCAGAATCTAAGTTTTGATTCACACAAAATCTGTTACTATTTGACTAACGGCTTTCGTGATATGTGCAGTGCACTTGATTGAGAAAACAGTGAGATATCCAAACTGCAACAGTGAGGGGACGCCCAAGCTGGTCGAGTTGAAGATATCTTTGCTGATACAGCATGAGGACGTCCGAGCTGGAACAACACTATCTTTACCAGGTCGAAGAAGACTTCAATCTGGCACACCAGCTTGGCAAAATAGAAGAGCAGTTCAAGTGCAGAATCAAGCAGAGTTCAAGTGTAGTGAATGAAGCGCAGAATTGTTCAAGGGAAGATCAAGTGCAGTGCACAAGGGAAGTGATTGAGTGCGAAGCCAGGTACAAGTGCAGTGATCGAGTGCAGATCCGACCACAAGCGGGGTACAATACACCTCACTGAACGACCAGCTGAAGGACCAGCTGGGAAGTCAGCTAGGACATGAGAGCTGTTATAATGAAAAGATAGACTTGCTCGAGATGACCCCCAAGGACGAGGAAGAATCTGAATGCTGGAGCACTTGGCCAATCTTCATAAAACCAAGCTGGCATACCCAAGAAGACCAGCTTGGAGAAACAGCTCAAATGAAGAATCTGCTCAGATATAGGGAGCATGTTAGAAACCAGCTGGTTAAGGACAAACCAGCTGGATAAGCTGATCAAGAGCTGATCCAAGAAGGAGGGACACTATCTAGCAAAGTCATGAACAATTATAAAATGGGAAAGAACTTTGCTAGATGGAGGAACTCAAAGCTCTAAAGTTGATGAAGATTAGCTCAAGAGTAAATAACAAAAGCAAATTAGAAAATTTCTCGAGAGCGGTTGCAAACGAGAGGCGAAGAAGAGAGATTTGAACGGATTGAAGAAGCAACCAGCTCGAACAAGACCAGCTCTGGGGAGAACTGAGCGGTGAACAGGCTGGCAGGCTGGTTAAGGTCAAACCAGCTCAGATAGCATGGCAGATTCAATCAAATCTACGAGCTAAGGAGATTTGAATAAAATGCTATACGACAAACACTGTCTAGTATTCAAATCGACTTACTTGTATCGTCTTCTCAGAACAGTGCTCACGTGATTAAAGTGAAGAAAATCCTGTGATGCATTTATTGACAAAGGACGCAAATTCCAACAGTATCAGAAGACCTTTCAACGTCTACTACTTTGTGTCCAACGGACAAATTTATACGTCGGGCTGTAAAACAGAGCAAAAGCAGCTGAATGAAGTGATGCTGAGAAGAGCGAAGTCGAAACAGTGTTGTGCGAACCATAATGTAATCATCTGAAGAACGCACATCACTAAACCTGGGAAGACAATGAAAAATCAGCTCGCACAGGAGAACTTCCCAGTGTGTGTGAGATTTAACACTTGAGAGATTGACATACACTGTAAATCTCACACACGATTCACTCACATACACTTTGAGAGAGCTGATTAGATTAGCTTAGTGAATCAAATCATACGACATCTACTGTAGTCTTTGGACAGAGACGTTAACAAGTCTAGTTGTCTTTCGCACTGAGACGTAAAATAAGTGTGTGTAGCCTTTTCCACTGAGGCATAAAAGAAGTGTTTTTAGTCACACAGCTTGCGAGCTTAGTGTGCGGTTTGAGGCTAGGAGTTCTTGTGGCTGCGGGTCATACGAGTGGGTTGCAGCGAAGGTCATTGTAATCAAAGTCTTCTAGTGGATCCTTCCCATTGAAGAGGGGAGACGAAGGAGAGTTTGCTCCGAAATTTCATAAAAAATCAGCATACTTTCTTTACCGCTTTCAGTACTTGCATTCATATTCATGACATATTTGTTAATACGCATAAAACTGTTTAAGAAAAGGCCTTCAAATTAAGAGTGCAGTTTGAGTTATTTCCACATGATTTATATTCATTACTCAATCTGTATCTCGGTGCACAAAGTATTCAAGAACACTGAGCTATTGCAGCTCAAGTAATAAATACCAGATCGATTGCACTTTCATCGAGCTGTTTGGAACAACCAACAGGAACCAAGCTATTGCACTGCGCTGGTTTAGCATGAGCTGGTTCCACTATAATGCTGTCCGGTTTGAGTTGCGTGCTGGTTTCTAAACTCTTATACATTTAAATGCACGTAACTTACGGGGTTGATGTCAGGGCTGTGTGAGAGCCAATGTGAGCTGTGGCAGAGTTCACGGACATCACCGTCGGCAAATCGATCCTGACACCTTCTTAGATGCCGTCTAGACGTAAGGGTAGAGGTAGAGGGCAGATTTCGGAAGAGTCCGAGGGTCAGAACGATGAGATGCAACGTAGTATTCCTCGTCGTAGACATGCTAGTCAGGTTGAGGTTGAGGTAGAAGAGCTGGCAGCCCGAGTGGACGACATGGAACTTGTGATGGCGAGGTTTCAGCGGATGAATCCTCAGACGTTTATCGGTGATGAGCCTAGTTCCGATGTGGAGTCATTGTTGCATCATATTACCGGCTTTTTTGATCATTTTAGATACGATGATGAACGTAGGTTGAGTTTAGCTACATTTCAGTTGAGGAGGAGTGTCGAGCGTTGGTGGAGAGGTGCTTCTAGGACTCTCGAGGAGACAGGCGTGGGGATTTTGTG
>KV003555.1:317929-332922 GCA_001598015.1 Dorcoceras hygrometricum | reverse complement strand
TTGCGACTGCGGGTCGTAGGAGTGGGTTGCAGCGAGGGTCGTTGTAATCAAAGTCTTCTAGTGGATCCTTCCCGTTGCGGAAGAAGGGGAGACGTAGGAGATTGAGCTCCGAAATTCCATAAACAAATCAGCGTATCTTTCTTTACTATTTTCAGTACTTGCATATTCACGCATTGCATATTACTCGAATGCATAAAACTGTTTAATCGAGCTTTCGAATTTAGAGTGCAGTTTGAGTTATTTCCGCATGATTTATATTCATTACTCAATCTGTATCTCGGTGCAAAAGTATTCATGAACACTGAGCTATTGCATCTCAATATAAGTTAACCAGATCGTTCGGCCGTGTGTCGGGCTGATTTCAGAATTCAGCTGGAATCAGCATGTTGAGCTCTTGCTTTGTATCAAGCTGGTTTCAACAACCAGCTGAAACCAGTTTGGTTATCGCAACCCGGATTTAATGCCTTGTTGAATCCTACGTCTTATCATTCAATCTGGTTACACCCTTTAAGTGCCGGTTATTGTCAAAATAACAAGTATATAGAGGGTAAATCGATCCCAACAAGTGGTATCAGAGCACGTTGTTCTTGAACAGTGCATTTTTTTTTCGAAAAATGTTTTTAAACAGTTTTAAAATACGCTCTGATATCCGTTCGAAAGCCTATATATGCTGCAAAATATTTTAAAGTTTTCAAAACTCATTGCATATGGATAGGGGGAGGAATGTCTATTGAATTGCAGAGCGATTTCTCGAAAAGAAAAAGCGGCAACATCTCTTGCGACGAGCTGACATATTGCGCGAGGTCTGTGGACGTCAAGATCTCTAAGGCTAGACGAAGCTAAGCCTTAGGGAGAAATGGAAGAGATTCTGCATAATTGAATCTTCTATTGCTCCTCTGGTCCTAATCAATGAGAACTTTTGAGTAGCGTAGATATTTCAAAATCTCATGCATACACAAAGCTTTTGACAAAACTGTCTCCCGTGCATAATGATTTATTTCAAAAAAAAATACCCCGTGATTTGTTAACGGGGAGTTTTGTTTTAAATATTAAAGGGGAGACAAGATTTCAAACTCTTTTTAATTCCCACAAAAAGGGGGAGAAATATTTTCACACATAAACATACGTGCATATGTTTATTCAGATTTTGTATAAATCAAAAAGGGGGAGATTGTTGGATCTGTTTTACAAATCAGAATCTAAGTTTTGATTCACACAAAATATGCTTCTACTGTACTAACGCTCTACATGACATGCGCAGCTTGCTTAGACTAGAGTAGACGTGAAGATATCCAAACTGGAACAATAAGGGGACGCCTGAGCTGAATTGTTCGAAGATATCTAGCTGGAACAGTAAGGGGACGCCCAAGCAGATACAGCTGTTTAGTTCTAGAAGTGCAGGGAACACCAAGATTGTTGACCAGCTTGGAGTAGGTGCAGCACGAAGATCAAGCGCAGAGAATGAAGAGCTGAGTTCAAGGGCAGAATGTTGAAGTGCAGAACGACTCAAGCGCAGATCAAGTACAGAGTACAAGAGCATTGATGGAGTGCGAAGCGGTATACAAGAGCAGTGATCAAGTGCACGCTTGATCATTGAGCATGGCAATAATCAGTTCATCTTAGGGATCTCAGTCCTTGGGAAGACTGAATCAGAACTGATTAATAGTGTGCTTGCTGATAATTTGGATGAGGTGTCTGAATGGATCAAGTGAACAAGCAAGCACACAAAGGGCTCGTGATGAGAAGAATAGAGCCCAACTGGTTAAGGACAAACCAGCTTGAAGTTAAGAGGACCAGCCGGGAGCAGACAAACCAGCTGTCCGTATGATATCTGTGAGAAGCTTGATCTCACAGATATATCAACCAGCTGGTTGGTCATCAGCTGGGAATGGAGCAAAGCTGGAGCCTCGAAGCAGCTCGAAGAGCAGGAAAGAACAAGCTCAGCTGCAGACAAAAAGAGGCGCAGATGCAGAAGTTGCTCCAGAATATCAGCTTGAAGATGAGAACAAAGAAGCTGGTGAGGAGAAGGAGAGAGCTCTGCAGGAGCTAATGAAGAAACCAGCTTGACGAAGGAAACAAGCTGAGGAGCCTGAACCAGACAAATCAATCTGGTCAAACAAAGAAGTTTGAACAACCATACGAAGACCAAATTAATTTGTTCAAACTGATTTTTTTCGTCCTGCCCACATCAGCCACAAGCAAACAGAGCTCGAAGTGATCAAAGACTGTAGAAGTGCTGACGAAAAGAGCTCAAGTCATATAAAGCCTGCAACGCATTAAAAACCAAAGGACACAAGTACATATGCGTCAGAAGACTTTTCAGAATGGCTACAACTTTGTGTCCAACGGATAAATTCAGGCAAAGGCTTTATAAACAGACGCAATGGAATAGAAGAAGTATGCACAAAGAGAGAGTACAGTTGTGCGAAGTACAAGCAGAAAATCAAGAAACGCACAACATTGAACCTGGGAAGACAATGAAAAAACAGCTCGAACTATGAGAACTTCCCAGGGTGTGTGAGATTTAATTATTGAGAGATTGTGCTTACACTGTAAATCTCACACACACCCACATTCACTCACATTCGAGAGTTGAGCGAGAAAGATAAGAGTGAATTTGATTCAATACTCTCCATTGTAGTCTTTGGACAGAGACGTTAAACAAGTCTAGTTGTCTTTCGCACTGAGACGTTAAAGAAGTGTATGTAGTCTTTGGACAAAGACGTTAAACAAGTCTTTGTAGCCTTTCTCACTGAGGCATAAAAGAAGTGACTTAGTCACACGCAGCTTGCGGGCTGGTGTGCAGTGGTGGCTAGGAGTTCTTGCGACTGCGGGTCGTAGGAGTGTGTTGCAGCGAGGGTCGTTGTAATCAAAGTCTTCTAGTGGATCCTTCCCGTTGCGGAATAAGGGGAGATGTAGGAGATTGAGCTCCGAACTTCCATAAACTAATCAGCGTATCTTTCTTTACTATTTTCAGTACTTGCATATTCACTCATTGCATATTACTCGAATGCATAAAACTGTTTAATCGAGCTTTCGAATTTAGAGTGCAGTTTGAGTTATTTCCACATGATTAATATTCATTACTCAATCTGTATCTCGGTGCACAAGTATTCAAGAACACTGAGCTATTGCATCTCAATATAAGTTAACCAGATCGTTCGGCCGTGTGTCGGGCTGATTTCAGAATTCAGCTGGAATCAGCATGTTGAGCTCTTGCTTTGTATCAAGCTGGTTTCAACAACCAGCTGAAACCAGTTTGGTTATCGCAACCCGGATTTAATGCCTTGTTGAATCCTACGTCTTATCATTCAATCTGGTTACACCCTTTAAGTGCCGGTTATTGTCAAAATAACAAGTATATAGAGGGTAAATCGATCTCAACACACGTGCCGGAGATGCTACAATCGCAAACTGTGATTGAAGAACTCCAAACACTTGTTCAACATCTTTTCTATAAGACTCTTGTTTCATTGAAAAATATTTTTTTCCGGACCGCGTGGATCATGAATTGTTTTCACAAGAGTGGACCATTTTGGATATATGCCATCAGCTAAGTAATATCCTTGATGATACTCTTTTCCACCAATAAAGTAATGTGCCGGAGGAGCGATACCTTGTGCAAGATTGAAAATAGATTGGACGTCTCAGGAACATTAAAGTCATTATTAGATCCTAGCATGTCAAATAATGAATGACATATCCATAGATCATAATCAGCAACTGCTTCCAAAACAATTGTCGGGGATCAGCTACGGCTTGCACACTGTGTGGAGCCCTCACCAGAGGGAGTCAACGGATTGGAGTAAAAAGATTAAAGTGGAAATATGAAAGGACTAAATTCATAAATTGGAAGCTGTATTTCCTTCTAGGACTTGAATTATATAACAGTTGATACGAACAACAGTAAGGTCAGCTTTGGAATACAAAAAGTTCGTTCGAATTACGAACAGGATATTACAACTTCTTGAATTTTATATGAATCCTCTATTGTTGTAGTAGATCTTTATACAGTTTTGAAAAGATCAAAGACAAAAACACGGAAACACTGGCCTACAATAAACACACACGCCCCCAAGCTGGTTCAGCTCGCACATCCTACCTGCCCCTGAGTTGCCTCACCTGCACCAGGAAAACTGATGAGCCTAGGGGCTCAACAAGTAAAGACTGAGGATAACAAGATCACATAATGCAGGCATAAATACACATAAGCTATTGATATAATTTAAAGGAATTCAGCTTAAGCTCAAATATTTCTTATAAAAAAAATCAGATCGGGACATAAACCCGGATCGCCCTTATTTTCTATGTGACTTATGGCCTAGAAGCTCTCCTTAGGTCCCTGTGCTTCATAAAGCTAACATCTGTGTTAAGGTAAAATTTATTAGTTTTGGTGATAACAAAAAATGAGACAAGTACTGAATTCAAAAGTAACTTCTGGACAGTCAGTAAGTTGTAGTAAATAACAGTTGCGCATAATTCAGATGTTGGGTCGACTATCACATACCGAATTGACTTTCAGAAGTCATGACGTCATCCCAGTATTTCGAAATGTTCAGAAATAGTGACGTCATTTCTGTGTATTGAAGTTCAGAAGACGTGATGTCATTCTTTGGTGTCAGGTCAATGTTTTGAAACAGATTTGGCTTTTTGGATCAGTTCAGATTTCGGGAACAGTGTTTTCAGAAGTGAGCTACAGTGGAAGATCTATTGTTGGAAGCATAGGGCATTCAGATTTGAGTAACAGTTTGTGATCTATTGTTTCAGTTTTGAGTATCTCAGTAGTAAACAGTATCTATTCAGCTATCTCAGATCTTAGTACTTCAGAAGTGGATGTATTCAGTTTTTGGATAAAGCTACCTTGAATCAGAAGTGACTTGTTGGGAGTATTCAGATTTTGAGTTAACAGAGCGTTCATACATCAAAACAGTATCAGTTGCTACACTCAGTTGCTCCATTCAGATGTTGCAAATACACAGATACCTCTATTTATTTCAAATGTTGAGTACAGTTATTTTGATATCAGTTATGATTTATTCAGATATCAGAATTTATGAGTAACGGGGCAAGTATTTCAGTTGTTGAAGTATTCAGATGTTGGAATAACTCAAGTGCTAAAGCACTCAGCTGTTGCATATTTTCAAGTATCTTTATCTATTCAGCTGTATCTACACAAACAACGATGAGAGAAATTAAGGGAACACATTCAGGCGCAAACGAAGAATCGATTCAAACGCTATCAATGTTCAAATTGGAAATAATCAATGGTGAAGATTGAATCGTACAATTTCCTGGAATTAAGGAAACACTTTCAGTGTTATTTTGGGTAAATAGTACGCAGTATACAGAGGACGTTATACGGTGTTTGCACAAATATGGACATTCGATAATTGGCTCTGACGAAACGCAATTTACCTCTAGTGGAGTAGAATATGCGATGGACACATATTCAAAAAGGGATTTTGTTTCGTTGGCAAGTTTTAATGACCGTTGTGGACGAAGGGTATAATAAGCTGGATTTTGAATTTAAGAAGCTCTCGCTCTCTCGCTCTCTCGCTCTCTCGCTCTCTCTTCGTCTCGCCTCCACTCTGTTATTCAACGTTTCTATTACTCTCGAGCTTTTCATCAATCAATACTATCTTTCAAAAGCTCACACAAGTTACTGGATATCTATATATTGCAGAAAATTATTAAAAGTCCAGTAACCCATCTCGAAGAACACCATCCTTGACCTTCACAGATATTACCTTCGAGATACATCTTCTGGTTACCTTGTGTAATCGAGTTTTATTGTTAAAACCAGAACATTTAAAGTCTCAATAGCTTTGTATTCCATTGTATCATTCATTGTTGAGTCTGTAAAAAACGTGCTACATAAAGCCGTTTGATAGAAATTCTAAGCGTTGTATTCAGCAGTTGCATCTGCGTGTTGTTGGGAGTTGCTAGGAGTTCACCTGGAGCGAGGCTCGGTGACTGGATGGTTACAGAGGCTGTAAACATCAAATCTTCTAGTGGAACCTTCCTGAAAAGGAAGAAGGGGAGACATAGGATATTGATATCTGAACTTCCATAAACAAACTCTTGACCCTGAACTTTTACTTATCGCATTTATTTAAGCTTTCACTGTTCACAGATTAATCAACTTATTTCCGCACAATATTTGTTAGTTGAGAAATTTGATTTAAGACTGAGATACCTTAAATCTGGTAACTCGGATTTAAGTTAAGCGTGTGCTTGTAAAAATCGTTTTAAAGGTTTCATTCAACCCCCCCCCCCTTTCTGAACTCCTAGGCCCGTTTTTCGAGCCATATTGATCCTATCAATTGGTATCAGAGCCTGCGCATCTCAGTTATTGAACAGTCTGTTGTTTGTGTGTATCATATTTTAAAATGTCTACTTCTCACAAAAAAATTCCCATGTTTTCCAAGGAGGACTACGATGATTGGAAGATTCGCATGCAAGCGCATCTGGCTACTCAGGATGATGACATGTGGTCAGTTATCACATAAGGGGTGATGAAAATTATGAAGCCAAACTTGGCATTTGCTATATCTAATGGCGAGCCCCAGTATCTGGAGAAGAGCAGACATGAGTACACCAACGAAGACAAAAAGAAAGCAAATCTGGACAATGTGGCCAGGGACATTCTCTACAAGACACTGGACAAAAACATGTTCAGCAAGATAAAAACCTGTGCCACAGCAAAAGATATTTGGGAAAAGCTGACACAAATATGTGAAGGAAACGATGAGACAAAAGAGAACAAGCTGACTGTCGCTCAGCAGAAATATGAATCTATGAAGATGATGTTAGAGTAGATGCCCAACTAGCCAACTTGTGGCGTGTGGGTTTATAGACTCTTGTATATGACAATCTTTATATGATATTCGCATTTATTATATGGAATTCTTTACTTTCATTGTGTGTATGATGATTTACAATTGCGTTGAGTAAAGACCTAGAATACACTAAAGTGTATGTTAGATGTGATAGTGGGTATGACGGCTATCATGAAACACATCTAATAGTCACTGTGTATTCTGAACATGTTCCTAGTCGATTGGGCCGTAAAAATGAGGATAAGGCCGTCCGAGTTCGAGACTAGTATCTGCGATGTGAAGTACCATGTTTCATTGGTAGGGAACATTGTGATGTTCTGAGCATGCAGATAGATAGTGACCTGGTGATCTATCGAACTACCCTCCTTCGGACTTTCCAAGTGGTTACCATTTGTCGAGTGGATAAGTCCGAGGTCTTGGTTGTACTGATTAGTCCTCACGACTCGAAACATCATTGAGACTCTACATGATAGGCGTCTCACTTTGACCCGTTTGTCGACTCACTTGGGGTCATAAGGCGTCGGGATTGGGTGAGACCCCGATGCATGTAGGAGTCGATGCATCGTTGTCGAGGATTCACCGCTCGCAGACATGCGTGGATATCCTATGCTATCTGAGGGGATAATAGTGTATGAATCTCTGGCCAGAGTACTAGAAGTGTTTTAGGTAAATGGGTTTACCTAGTTACACTCGCGATGTCACTATTCGATCTCCAAGATGTATGCATAGCTATCGGATCTTTAGCGACTCTTGATTTACCAATGGTCGTTGATCTGATCGGGATATATGGATTGAAAGGACCGTACTGTACGCTAACCACGACCAACTGGTTCTTGCAGGCACTATCAGTGATACCTAGGGGATCATGGGGAGATGTTGCTAGACGCTCTTACCATGATCCGATGGGCAGGTCCGGAATTGTGATTCCGGAGCCACAATGGTTGTGGGCCCACGGCTAGCTGTATCCCTGAACCATTGAGGATCACACAAGTACTGGATTCGAGATTCCCGCACGGATACTCAGCTCAATATGTTGAGCACGAGAAGAGGATTTTGGGGAGTGCGACTTTCTAAAAGTCAACAGGGGTCAAACCGGGGTTTCCCGCTGTTGAGGGGCAAAACGGTCATTTTGCACTGGGGTTCTGAAAAACGGTTTTTCATATCATAATGTTCAGTTTTGGAAACTGAATCGATCGGTCCAATCTGATCGGTGATCGGAGTTACGATGAAGTCTCGGTGGTGGAGATGAACTGAATGTTCATCCGTTGGACCCGGGCCCGTTGGGCCGGTCCAAGTCCAACACTTAAGTCTATTTAATTAGACTTAAACCTAGACTTAATAGAACGACTCCACACTCTAACCCTAAACCTAGAAGCAAGTAGCCGCCCCTCCTCTCTTCAATAGCCGCCGCCGCCGCCGCCGCTTCGCCGAAAAATCTTTTCTGGCCAATTCAACGAGGAGAATCCGTTCGTGCAGATCTCGTCAGTCCTTCTAGTGTAGGCTGACGAAGGAGTCTCGTTTCTGGTCGTGGACCGGATTGACGGATCTACCGCCACCTACCGAGAAGAGACAGGTTCTTGTAATTCCGGTTGGAGCCAGGCACAAGTGCCAGCAAGGTAGTCACCTAAACATCCTATGAATGTCATAGTATGTAATTTGTTTTTATCGTATTGATCGCCTCCCGGACATTTTTTTCTGTTCTTCCGCTGCCTCGCCGGGGGGCGTGATCCTGAACCCAACAGTGGTATCAGAGCCATGGTTTTCGGATCTGATCAATACGATTTGCCATATTGTATCTAACCTTGAAAATTTCAGATCAAATCAACCAAAAATCAAGATTAGCCATCGACCGCCGCCACATGCGGCGGACCCCCTCCATCTCGCACGCGACTTGCGTGCTGGTCGTGCAAGGGAGGCGAGCGCCGTTCGACAGTGGGCGCGCTCAATCACGCACGATTGCAGGGCTGCGCTGGGCGCCTCCTTCACGCACGACGGCCGGACGCTGGTGGATGGATGCGCGCGTTGGTCGCGCCGCCTCGCGCAAATGTTGCACAATCTGCCGCCTCCCTCGCGCGCTGCTGGCCGACGCTGGGCGTTCTCCTCCGCGACGATGGCCGGCATGAAGTGCGCACTTGCGGTGCGCTGGTTGCGCGCGATGCGCGAATCTGCCGCCTCCCTCGCGCGCTGCTGGCCGACGCTGGGCGTTCTCCTCCGCGACGATGGCCGGCATGAAGTGCGACGCTTGCGGCGCACTACTGCGTGAGGGGATAATAGTGTATAAATCTCTGGCCAGAGTACTAGAAGTGTTTTAGGTAAATGTGTTTACCTAGTTACACTCGTGATGTCACTATTCGATCTCCAAGATGTATGCATAGCTATCGGATCTTTAGCGACTCTCGATTTACCAATGGTCGTTGATCTGATCGGGATATATGGATTGAAAGGACCGTACTGTACGCTAACCACGACCAACTGGTTCTTGCAGGCACTATCAGTGATACCTAGGGGATCATGGGGCGATGTTTCTAGACGCTCTTACCATGATCCGATGGGCAGGTCCGGAATTGTGATTCCGGAGCCACAATGGTTGTTGGCCCACGGCTAGTTGTATCCCTGAACCATTGAGGGTCACACAAGTACTGGATTCGAGATTCCCGCACGGATACTCAGCTCAATGTGTTGAGCACGAGAAGAGGATTTTGGGGAGTGCGACTTCCTAAAAGTCAACAGGGGTCAAACCGGGGTTTCCCGCTGTTGAGGGGCAAAACGGTCATTTTGCACTGGGATTCTGAAAAACGGTTTTTCAGATCATAATGTTCAGTTTTGAAAACTGAATCGATCGGTCCGATCTGATCGACGATCAGAGTTACGATGAAGTCTCGGTGGTGGAGATGAACTGAATGTTCATCCGTTGGACCCGGGCCCGTTGGGCCGGTCCAAGTCCAACACTTAAGTCTATTTAATTAGACTTAAACCTAGACTTAATAGAACGACTCCACACTCTAACCCTAAACCTAGAAGCAAGTATCCGCCCCTCCTCTCTTCAATAGCCGCCGCCGCCGCTTCGCCGGAAAATCTTTTCAGCCAATTCGACGAGGAGAATCCGTTCATGCAGATCTCGTCAGTCCTTCTAGTGCAGGCTGACGAAGGAGTCTCGTTTCTGGTCGTGGACCGGATTGACGGATCTACCGCCACCTACCGAGAAGAGCCGGGTTCTTGTAATTCCGGTTGGAGCCAGGCACAAGTGCCAGCAAGGTAGTCACCTAAATATCCTATGAATGTCGTAGTATGTAATTTGTTTTTATCGTATTGATCGCCTCCCAGACATGTTTTTCTGTTCTTCCGCTGCCTCGTCGGGGGGCGTGATCCTGAACCCAACAGATGAAGGATGGAGAAACAATGAAGGAGTTTGATGAGCGATTCAGCGCCGTGGTGATTGAGTTGACTAGCTTGGGAAAAGAGTATAGCAACCGTGAGTTGGCTTTGAAGGTGATGAGAGCATTGCCCATGGAATGGGACGTTAAGACAATGGCCATGCGGGAGTCCAAGGATCTCAATAAGCCGGAGCTTCACGATCTATTTGCAAACGTTAAAGCTTATGAGTTCGAGTTGGAAACAAGAGCAGAAGCTGGACCGTCAACCTCCCAGCCGACCAAAGCGCTAGCAGCTACAACATCTGAACAGAGCTCTCCAAGCACTATCAAGACAGCTGATCAACTCAGCAATGATGTCATGTCCCTCTTCGTTAAGAAGTTTGGGAAATACTTGAGAAGATCCTACAATCCTTCTACTCCTTATAATAATGTCCATAAAAATGATAAAGTTACAACTGATATGAACTGTTTTAATTGTGGACGTCCAGGGCACTTTGCAGCTGATTACAACTGGACAAAGAAGGAGGATAGATACAAAAGAGATGAAAAGAAGGAGGATCGATGCAGAAGGGATGAGAAGACAGATGAAAGATCCAAGGAAAATCAAAAGATAGGAGAATGAGGACAAGAGGTGATAAAAGACCCAGCCGCAAGAATGATCGCAAAGTACTGGTTGCTGAGGAAAGCAACAGGAAATGGGTTGATACCGATTCAGACTCCTCATCCAGCAGTTCCTCATCCAGCGATAGTGAACAGGAGGAAGTTCAATGTCTTATGGCTGATCAAATTTCAGATGACGAGGTATTTGACTTTTCCAATACTGGAAAGCAGATATTGCAGAAATTATTAAAAGTCCAGTAACCCATCTCGAAGAACACCATCCTTGACCTTCATAGATATTACCTTCGATATACATCTTCTGGTTACCTTGTGTAATCGAGTTTTATTGTTAAAACCAGAAGATTTACAGTCTCAATAGCTTTGTATTCCATTGTACCATTCATTGTTGAGTCTGTAACAAACGTGCTACATAAAGCCGTTTGATAGAAATTCTAAGTGTTGTATTTAGCAGTTGCATCTGCTTGTTGTTGGGAGTTGCTAGGAGTTCACCTGGAGCGAGGCTCGGTGACTGGGTGATACAGAGGCTGTAAACATCAAATCTTCTAGTGGAACCTTGCTGAAAAGGAAGAAGGGAGAATTAGGATATTGATATCCGAACTTCCATAAACAAACTCTTGACCCTGAACTTTTACTTATCGCATTTATTTAAGCTTTCATTGTTCACAGATTAATCAACTTATCCACACAATATTTGTTAGTTGAGAAATCTGATTTAATACTGAGATACCTTAAATCTGGTAACTTGGATTTAAGTTAAGCGGGTGCTTGTGAAAATCGTTTTAAAGGTTTCGAAAATATTTAAAACTATCAAGGAGTTCATTCAACCCCCCCCCCCTTCTGAACTCCTAGGCCTGTTTTTCGAGCCATATTGATCCTATCAATCTGAATTCAGGAACTGGGGAATTAAATCTCAATTTAGCTGTGAAAAGGATTATAGTTTGCTAACCAAAATCCTGTCCCTTTCCTCGTGATGGGGCACTCTGGTCCGTCAACCAGCTCACTCACCCTTCCTGTGGACCGTTTGTTATTTATGTCATAAATCCTTTAAAACTGAAATCCACTTCCTTTAAACTAATGAAACATCTTTTAAACAATGCACTTGATCGGAGGCCGATCACTTAAACTTGTGGGGTTCACTTCTTTAAAACTCATTTAACTTTTAAAACTCATGAGCGTACAGCTGGGCTGCGAGTTGGTGGTAACTGAAAACCAGCTCGGGTGCATAATTGAAGAACAGGGTGTCAAGGAGTTAACAATGATCTCAATAAGGAGTAATGGATTATCGATTACTGGTCTTGGAATTATTCCGCGAAATATGTTCAACGAAAGTGAAGAGTTGAACTCGAGAAAAGGTAGTCCAGCACGGACGCAAGCTGGATCAGATCGCGACGGGGTAATCAGCTCGGGTAGAAAGGTTAAACGTTTTCAACTCAGTTTTGGATAGACCATCTCAGCTGGAGGGTACTGTACCAGCACGGGAAAATCAGCTCAGCTAGAGGGTACGGTACCAGCTTGGAATAAATCAGCTCAGCTGGAGAGTACTGTACCAGCATTAACAATCTCTAAATAGACCAGCTCAACTTATCCAATCGGAACATAAATCACGATCAAACCAGCACCACCTATCCGTTTAGAGCCATATCCAGAAATCTATAGTACACCGGAACTAATAAGCTTTTCCATGGTTCATACGTAAACTCAAACCTGTACAACTCAGTTTTCTTGAAATACAATATCGTTCTTGATGAAAGACAAACTGGTGAGTTTTCTCAAAATTTTAAACATTACTGCTATGAACCCATAACTTTCATACTTCAAACCTCTGAATAATACGTGAACAGGAACTGAACTGCAACTTACACATGCAGCAGGCAAGCAATAAACAGGAAACAAAGAAACAATATGTATATTTTTCAGATGCAGCAAAGAATCAGCTTTACTTTCCTTAACTGAGAATCGCGAAGAACAGAGGATCTCGGCTGAATGTCACCACAAACACAAGCTTTCGAGCTTCTAAGTATTTTGGGAACTGAAGTTTCTTTCATGAAAGTGAGCTCTATAATTCTCAAAATATCATTTTATAAGAAGTATGACTGGTAGTAGGTATATAGATCTAGAAGAGGCATGGGTCACCTTACCAACCCACATAATTTATCAAAAACCCCCTACTACATCTTTAGATTTTGAAATCTACTACTATAATTTTGTTGAAAACTGAACTCACATATCCAAAGTAATAAAAAAAAAACAATGCCATCTCGGGGTTGTGCTTGGGGCGCATCCTTCTGGGAAACTTTTGGACCGTGCTTCTAAGCTGGAAGAGAAGAAATCAGCTTAGGTAAAAGAACCAGCTCGAATGATAGCTGGAAGCACAAATATCAAAACAGCCCTTCAAAAGAAAAAGGCTAACAAATGTGGTCCTATGGATTTTGGGGTGTTACAACTCTACCCTCCTAACTGAAATTTCGTCCTCGAAATTTAATATTACCAAAATAGCTCTGGATAAAGGCTACACATATCAGCTTCGATCTCCCATGTCGCTTCCCGTTCTGATTGGTTAGACCACTGCACTTTGACCATCGGGACGGGTGCAAGATGGACTGGTTTATATCTAAGCACATGCGATGGGTTGGGAACGTATTTCCTAAGAGCTGATACGTGGAAAACGTTGTGCATTGAAGACATGTGCGGGGGTAATGCTAATTGATAAGCCAGAGTTCCTACCTGTCCAAAATTTTGTAAGGACCAATGAATCTTGGACTCAGCTTACCCTTCTTCCCACATCTCATCAATCTTGTTAGGATCGAAAAACAAGCTCGGATGTTCAGGGGTGGAGGGGGGTGAATGAACTCCTTTGATAATTTTTCTTAAAAGTTGATTTCAAAATATTTAATAGCTCGTAGCTAACCTCTAATCTGAGTTACCAGCTTGGATGGTTCTCAGTGATTAGATGTTGTCTCGTGTAATAAAATATTTTATGCAGAAAGAACACGATTCAACAGTGAACAGTTAAGTGCGGTAATGTAAAAGATAAAAGTCAAGAGATTTGTTTATGGAAGTTCGGCGTTAATTCTCCTACGTCTCCCCTTCTTCCTCAGTAGGAAGGATATCCACTAAAAGATTTGATTTATACAACACCTTGTACAAACCCTATCCGACAGCAGCAACTGCAAGAACTCCTAGCACTCAATCAAGGAACCCAGACACGCAATCTGGTTGGAAGTACAATGAACTTAGCTCTAAGCTGGTTGTGCGAATCTAGCACTCGACACTCTCTGTCTATGATTTACAATGATAGCTCACCACTACAGAGTGTGTACAAATGTTTATGTGACACAAATAACTGAATAACAATCTATGTATGTGTGTCACTAGCTGTCTAAGTTGATTCAATGAAATGAGCTCTGTTTTCGCTCTTGAAATCTTGTAAGTTCGTGAATCTTTAATCGTGGAGACAGTAGTCTTCTCAAGCTAATCTGCTGTTGGGGACCACGGCGGATCCAGATCGCGCCTCCCGGCGAGGCAGCGGAAGAACAAAAATGGCCGGGAGACGATCAATACAATTCTAATAAACAATCAATCTATGACATTCATAGGGTGTTTTGTAGAATACCTTGCTGGCAACTCGTGCCTGGCTCCGACCAGTTTCGCAAGGAAACCGGCACTTCACTGTAGACTGCGGTAGATAACGTCAATCAGGTCCACGACCGAATGCGAGACTCCTTCGTCAGCCTGCACTAGAAGGCCTGATGAGATCGGCGCGGACGGATTCTCCTCTTCAAGTTGGCCGGAACAATTTTCCGGCGACACAAGGTGGCGGCGGCGACGGATGAGAGGAGGGAAGGGGCGGCGGCCAAGCTTAGGTCTAGGGTTAGGAGAATTAAGTTGTTGTTACAAATAAGCCTAAGTCTATATTAAATAGACTTAGTGATGGATTTGGATCCGGCCCAACGGGCCCGGATCCAACGGATGAACATTTGGTTCATCTCCATCACCGAGACTTCATCGTAACTCCGATCGCCGATCAGATCGGACCGATCGACTCAGTTTCCAAAACTGAATACTATGATCTGAAAAACCATTTTTCAGAACCCCAGTGCAAAAAGACCGTTTTGCCCCTCAATATCGGCAAATCACGATTTGACCTCTGTTGACTTTT
>KV003555.1:279637-291062 GCA_001598015.1 Dorcoceras hygrometricum | reverse complement strand
AAGTCCAAGGACAAGTTCAAAGAAAGATCAAGCGACAGAAAGATGAAGACCAGCAGCAACAAAAGATTCAGTCGCAAGCATGATCGCAAAGTGTTGGTGGCTGAAGAAAGCACCAAAAGCTGGGCTGATAGCGACTCAGATTCATCCAGCAGCAGCTCATCTTCAAGCGATAGTGAACAAGAGGAGGTTCACTGCTTCATGGCTGACCAAACAGATGAAGATGAGGTATTTGACTTTTCTAATGTTGACTTTACACGTGATGACCTTGTCATTGCACTTAATGACATGGTAAAAGAGTACCGGAAGCTTTCTCATTCATTCGAGGAAGCTAAGGCTGAAAACATGAGTTTAAAGAGTAGTTCAGCTGACTCAAGTTCTGATGATCTTGAAGATGTTGACATTCTAAAAACTGAGTTGAGTAAGCTACAAGCTGAGAATGAGTTGTTGAGAAATGAGATCAGCGAGCTCAAGGCTGAAGTCGCTAAATCGACTGTAGAAATGAGCTCCTGGAACAAGGCTAATCTTACTCTCCAAAAGCTATATGAAAGCCAAAAGCAAGCCAGTGATAAGACTGGTATTGGATTCAATAATAGTGAGTTCTGTGAAGGAGAGCCAAGTACTCAATCACGATCAGCCTATGACAAGTTCAATAAAATGAGCTTTGTCAAAGCTGATATGATATATAACTGTCTTGAGTCGGTGAAGTATGATAATCAGAACTCCCCAAAGCTGAACGAAAATGGAAAAGCTGGTATAGGCTTTTCAAAACCTGAGAGGTTCAAGCCTGACTGGCTAAAGAACAGATTGGATAAAGACAAAGCGAAAGCTAGTCAAAAACCATTTGTTCCTAACCAGTCGTGGCATAACTCGAAGAAGGTTAAATCGGGTTGGAAAAAGTTTCAGCAGAGGAGAGATCAATATGATCAACATATGAAACCAAAACTCAAAAGACCAGCACGTGATTTTGCACATACTTTCGTGGATCCTAGAAGTGGAAAAACCGTAAGGATTGTTCAAATCTGGGTCCCGAAAGGGGTAATCCAATCAGGACCCAAGTAAAATTGGGTACCAAAAGTGAGTTTCTTGCGTGCAGGTCAGCAGGTACGAATCAGCAGACACATCAAAAGTGTGGTACTTAGACAGTGGATGCGCAAGACATATGACTGGAAATCCGAAGCTGCTGAAAGATGTGATTCCACACAAAGGAGCAAAAATTGTCTTCGGAGATAACGCATATGGTAACACTGTGGGTAAGGGTAAGCTTACCTATGGTAACATCTCAATTTCTGATGTGCTTGTTGTTGATAACTTGCGTTACAATTTGATTAGTATCAGCCAACTTTGTGACAAAGGTTTTCTTGTTAATTTTCAACAACACACGTGCACAGTTCAGGACTCAAGTGGTCTAACCGTGTTGGTGGGTAAGCGTTCTGGGAACACTTACGTTATCAACTGGTTAGAGCAAGAGAAGTCTGAACACTTGTGTCTTGCAGCTGGCTCTTCCAAGAGCTGGTTGTGGCACCAGCGGATGAATCTTTTGCACTTCAAAACTATTGCTAAATTGAGTACACATGATATGGTTTCTGGTTTGCCTAAAATCTCTTTTTCTAAGGACAAGATTTGTGCAGCTTGTCAACTGGGAAAACAAATCAAATCTACTTTTAAAACCAAAGGCTGTAAACGTTCTTCCCGAAGCTTAGAGCTTTTGCATATGGATCTTTTTGGTCCTGTTTCTATAACCAGCTTAGGGGGAATGAACTACACCCTAGTTGTCATTGATGATTTTTCCAAATATACTTGGGTGGTGTTTTTAAAAGCAAAATCAGATACCGCTGACAAGTTGATTAGGCTTTTGAAACGTTTACAAAATGACAAATCTTGTACAGTCAACCGGATAAGAAGTGATCGAGGTACAGAGTTTTTAAATCAAAAATTATCTTCTTATCTGGATGACATTGGAATAAAGCATGAGCTTTCATCAGCTAGAACTCCTCAGCAAAATGGCCTAGCTGAGAGGAGAAATCGAACTTTAAAAGAAGCTGCTAGATCCATGATTGCTTATTCAGGCATTTCGCAAAAATTCTGGGCGGAAGCAGTTAATACAGCATGCTATACTCAGAACAGATCAATGATAAATAGGATGCTTGACAAAACACCCTATGAGATTTGGAATAGCAAGAAGCCTGATATTTCTTATTTCAGGGTGTTTGGATGCAACTGTTTCATTCACAACAATGGCAAGAAGCATCTAACAGCTTTTGAACCAAAATCTGATGCAGGTATCTTCTTGTTATATTCAGCAGTAAGCAAAGCTTATAGAGTGTTCAACAGCAGAAGTTTAAATATTGATGAAACTGCTCATGTAGTTTTCGATGAAACTAGCTTCAAGTCCAACTCAGCTGCAAGTCTTCACGATTTATGCTCACGTTTAGAATCAACAAGTCTTGACGATTCAGACGATGATGTGGCACCAAGAACATCAGCTGAGGAGGAACAACCAGCAGTGGTCACAATGCACAACAACGTTCAACAAGATCCAGCAGGTAATCCAGTTGTTATTGATTTAACTAACTTGGATCAGCAGGATCGAATTACAAGTGCACCAACTGCTGGAGAAGAAGCGTCGAAGAATCAAGCTAATATACCAGCAGACGACGCTCAACCATCGACTGGCCAACCAGCAGGAAGCAATCCCCAAATCGTATAAAATTTACCTGCTGAACAACCAGTCGCGAGAAATTGTCAAGTAGTATCTCCTGCTGATCAACCAGTCGCAAGAGATATTCAACCAGCATCAAGGCAACCTGCTGGTCAATCAGCGCCTAGCACATCAAGTCTACCTGCTGATGCATCAGCAGCGAGTAATTCTCACCAGCAGGAAGCAGACGCACAAGCTAGCGATTCAAATCAATTAGCGTCTGCTGATCCAGTCGTTACAAATTATCCAGCAACTCAGGGGGAACAACAACAATCAAATCCCATTGGACTTGATCTTCGGTGGAATAGAAATCATCCACCTGAGCAAGTCATAGGTAATTTTGAATCCCCTGTTCGCACTAGAGGCCAGCTATCTCAATATGAACATTTTGATGCTGCATTCATCTCACATATAGAACCTAAGATAATAGATGAAGCCTTAGCTGACCCAAGCTGGATAGAAGCCCAGTGCTGCACTCACGGACCACGCATATTGAGATTAGGCATCATTTTATAAGAGATCGCGTGCTCAAGAAGGACGCCAGGCTGTAATATGTGTCCACTGAACAGCAAGCTGCTGATATATTCACAAAGCCACAGCCTGACGCTAAGTTTTCTTATTTTAGAAACTCTTTAGGTCTTCTTGAGTTGCCTTAATTGTTTGTGTACTAACGCTTTTGCAGGTTGATAAGCCATTGCTTAAATCAGCAGCAGGTTTGTTGTTCAGGGGGAACGACTAGCCTACCTGCTGAAATAAGCGTTTCCTGCGTTTGGAGTATATTAGTCGTAGGGGGAACCAGGTGCTGATTTAATAAGCGTGACGTCAGCAGAACATGTTGCTGCTGGACATACTCAGCAGTTGCGTGTATACTGCTGGTGCTTATAAGTTATCAGCACTTGCCACCCTCAGCGCAATATCGAATCAGCAGTAGTGTTTTTACACTTGCTGTATCAGCAGTTGTGACTATATAACCTTTGGCGCGAAGTTATCTATTTTTGTGCGTTATTTTATTAAAATTTTGGAAAATGATTTTCACCGTACGATCAAAACTTTTTGAAAATTTTCAAATCTTTTTCCAAATTGTACGCGCTAACGGATGGTTGACACGTGTCTTACCATGCAAACAGTCACATCAACATTTTCTCTCTCCAAAAACTCTTTGCATTCTTTACTTATTTACCGCATGACTGTTTATCTTCTTTTACCTTGCTTATTTGCTTTCAATCGTATTTCTCTTGCGCATATTTTCTTCTGCAAAGATTTCACAGGCATTTTCTTCGACTATCTACACTTCGAAATGGCTTCCTCTTTCTACTCAAATGCTCAGCATGTGGATTTTGAATCCGTTCTCAGTATGGATGACCACGAAATGGTGTCGATGTTTGAAGATCTTACGGCTTCCGGCCTTAGAGGTTTTCTGGGATGCCCAGCAGTAGTTTATGAAGATGCTTTGGTTGATTTCTTTGAGAACGCATCTGTTCGCAATGGGGTAATTATCAGTACCGTGGGTGGTCACTTAGTGGATATCTCGGAGGCATGGTTTGCAGAATCTTTTGAGCTTCCGGTTGATGGTTTGGGGGATCTCTCTGAGATGCCTAAGGATGCGATTTTTGATGCGAGGAGCATAGTTTCTTTGTCTGGTGAGCCAATCAGTTTATCAGGAAAGAAGAACCAAATGAAGATGCCCTTTCGTCTTCTTTGTGATATTTTGGCTAAAGCCATTTCTGTTAAGGTCGGGTCCTTCAACGCCATCACGGTTGAGAAGTTTTTGTTGATAACGGCGGTTGTTTGCAGGATTAAGATGAACTGGGCTAAATTTTTGTTCAGTATTTTGAAGAAGATGGTATCTCCAGGGTCCAAGCAGGCCAAAGGGTTTGCCATTCAAATCAGTTTGTTGCTGGCGTCTTTTCCTTCTCTGGAGTTGGGTGAGTCCTCTGAGTTTCCAGCCTCCAAGGTCCTCACTAAGAAGACCGTGCATCATTTTGTTTCCATCAATGATCGAGAAGGTGCTGAAGAAGGTACTGGGGCAGTTAAGCAAAGGGCTGTCTCGAAGAAGAGACCTGCTGCTGATGTTGGCGCAGCAGTTCCTAAGAGGAAGAGGACAATCAAGAAGAAATCTATTTCTTCTATTTCTACCATGGAGTTGGTAGCGGTCGCAGAAGGGGCTATACCGATTCAGCAAGTTGCGGAGCCATCAGCAGTTGAGGAGCCAAGATGCCCATCTGCTGATGATGTGGATTTGATTATTCAGCAGGTACTTGACGAAACGCGGGAAGTTGTTGCACCTGCTGATACAGCTCAACCAGCAGTCTCTGAAGAAAAGCATTGGTTTGATCTTCCTTACGACGATCTTGTTGCGCGATGGGAAGCTGAACGTCCAGTGGTCACTACGAGTGACACTGAGGAAGACATAGCAACTGTGGATGTTGCTCCTGCTGATGGGGATCAGCAGGTCCAGGAATTTGTGGCCCCAATCTCTGCTGAAGATATGCTCAGTACTGATGAGCAAATGTCGCTGGATGATATTCTTTTGACAATTCCAGTTGATATTCCTCTGCCCTCCTCCAGCATGGAGATTACTAAGATTACGATGGGCAAATCAGTAAAGATCCCAGGTGTCACGAAGTGGACCTGGTTTCTACAAAGTCTTCCTCGTATTCCTGTCAATGATAAAGGGAAGCAAATTTTTATGGAGAAAGACCCTGTTAAGGGAAATCCTGCTAAGGAGCATTATTCTTTGATTTGTGCAGACATCGACCTGCTTGTGAGTTTGCGGGCACAGGTAATTGATGAGGTCGCTAAATTCTTTCATTCTTTCAGCCTGAGGAAATTGGCCTCAATAAATCTTGAGGACATGTATAAGAAGGAAGAGCAGGTTTTGCACTGGGGAGAAACCGAGTCTCCTCAGGTTGCTATTCAGCAAAAATTTTATATTTTGCTAAAGTATAGAACAGTTTTGGTGTGGAAGATTTTGGAAGCATGGAGGGCCAACTTTGCTCCCGGCCAAGGCTCTTCGGCTGTTGATATTCAAGTAATTGAGCTGCTTTCGGACCTCTATCTTTCTTTCTTGGAGGAATTGGCGAAGGAGGCGCGAGTTCATAGTCTTATCTGGAACAAGCCCTGCTGCTCTAAAATTTTTTAAGGGAGCCCACGCGATCGAGGCGCTGTAATTGCCAGAACCAACTCAAATACTCGATCGACGTGCTGGATTAGGACAATGATTTTGGTTGATGGATTGTGGACGGTGGAGCTTTGTGCTGATAAGTGGGTTAAAATTCCCCGGAAGGTTATTTCTACTGAAGTTCCTCGTCAGCGGCAATACGATGACACTCTACCTACAATGAGTGTGTTTTTTAGGCTGATGAAGAAGAGATGGGCGGATGTTTGTTTGGAGGTGACTGATTTTTGTGCTTATCAAAGATTATTACCAGTTGGCTCCATCAACTTCTGTAGAGCTTTAGAGATTGTTGAGACCGATTCTTGTTTTGCCTCTCGCCAGCCGACAGTATTTACTCTTCGTTTGTATCAGTTTTGCACAATTCAGATTCAGTACAGTTTGTTTAGCAGTTTGTCTACAGCAGATATTTCAGAATTTCTTTCGTCTATTGCTTTGGATAGATCAGCTTTTCGTAGTGTACAAATTACTCAGTCAGTTGTTCCGAATGTACAACTCTCTTTGGATCAGCGTCCATCTTATCCTATCTCTCCTGAGAGTTCTTCTTCACTGCGCTTTGATCAGACTGATGTAGATGCTACTGCGTCTTCTCGACCTCCTATTTCTCAAGATCTATCTGCTGCTTTTGCCGATTTCCAAGCCGCTCTTTCAGAACAGATTTTTGTATCTCAGAGTGACATGTCATCCAGGCTGCATAAAATCGAGCAGAGCGTGTGTGACTCCCTGAGGGATCAAGCAGATATATTCAGAAATTTATCTCAGGGAGCACGACAAGAAGTTCGCACTCTCTATGATGTCCACACTATTCGCTTCAATGAATTTCGCAAAAATGTCCTCGCTCAGAATGCTTCTATTTTTCAAGGACTAGCGGATGTTCGACAAGAAGTGCAAGCAGTTAATGCCAAAGTGGACATGATGGCCTCTCGCGTTAATGCTATTCAAAAGGATGCTGAGGCCACCAAGGAAGCCCTTTCCCATCAGCTTCTCAAATCATACAGTACTAGATGCTGATGCCAACAGAGCTTTATTAGAGAGACAAGATGCAGCAGAGCGAGACAGAGAGAGAAGTAGAAGAGAGGCAAAGTCGTTGAAAAGAAGAAGAAGAGATTAGATTTTCTTTTCTGCTGATAATTCTTGTACACATCCTATGTACAATTTTTGTTGGTTAATAAAATTTGTTTTCCAGCAGATAGTGTGCAATTTATTTTTGCATATCTTTTGTCTCGGCTGCTGAAGTTTTGTCATCAACAAAAAGGGGGAAATTGTTAGGACAATATTTATAAGTTTTGGTGATAACAAAAATAAGACAAGATGCTATTGGACAATCGGTTGTCGCAGGAGTTTATTTATCTACAGTAGCGAATTCAGCAGTTGGGGTTTTCAAGTGGTAATTCAGCAGATGGTATGCTTTCAGTGGTTTATTCGTATTCAGAGAGATTCAGCAGATACTTCATTGAAGAGCATTCAGCAGATGTTGTTGTCTCGACCAGCGAGTACCGGTTTGAGTCTTCAGCGTGTTTTTTCTAAGAAGTTGCAACGACAGCGTTTGGTTAAGTTGGAACGACAGCGTATTGATTTGCTTAAACATTTCAGCAGAAGCGTTCCTTAGAGATTTCAGCAGATAGCTACATGTTGTTAACCAGCAGATGCTTTACAAAGATAGCAAAACGGCGTCACTTAAATAAGTTGACACGACATCGTTTTATTGCTAAAGGAATCAGCAGATGGAAAAACGCATATGCATATCAGCAGATGAACTCTTCCAAGCGTTTTTCCAGTCGAAGTTCTTGACAACGACGATGGATGTAAGTGCTGGTTATCAAAGTTATTTCAGGCGCAAGCTCAAGTGATTCAAATACGATCACATGCTCATAAGGAAAATATTTGTACGATCGTACAATTGCCTGGAATTGAGGAGACAAGTTAGGTACTATTTTGGGTAAATAGTACAGTGTACAGAGGCCGTTTCTCCATTCTTGCACAGATATGGAAAGAAGACAAATTGGCTCTGTGGATGAGCAATTTACCTTGTAGTGGAGCAGGAATTACGGTGTACGATTTTGGCAGTAATTCAAACGGGATTCATTTTCCTTTGGAGAATTAATATGACTGTTGCAGTCGAAGCCTATAAATATCAGCAGCAGTGCTGAAGAAGACATACTTCGCTAATCATCTATTGCTGTAACGCTGCCAAAATCTCTACAGAGCTTTCACTTCGTTGATATCTTCAAAAAGCTCAAGACTCGAAGAACTTATCGTTTTGATCTTCATTAGAAAACATTCGAGTCAATCTTCTGGTTATTCATTGTTGAAACTAGAAGATATTTACAGTCTCTAAATACGTGTTTTCATTGTCATATTCATTGAGCCCCACCCCCCTTCCTGAACTCCTATTTGCTTAGTGATCCTATTTCTGGGACCATCACTACTGGTTTAAAGATGAAATTCACCAGAAGAACTTCCTGAACATGGAATCACTTAAACCCGACTGCTCAGCATTTTATTTTAAAACAACATCATCTTCTTTATCGAAGCACTCTGTAAAAGCTTTGAAACAGAAACATAACTTTGAACCCGTCATTCTTTAATTTTCTTAAACATGTTTAAACATGAACATAACTTATCGTTAACATAAACAGGCAACAATCATGCACTGGAACAATATATATGCTTTAAAATTGCGTAGAAAGAATCAGCGTTTACTTGCCTTTACTGCAAAACACAAGAGCAGCCGGTCTCAACAGGAGTTCTCCACAAGCACCACCACGAGCACCTTGAAGTTTTTAGAGAAAAAGAGTGAAATTTCAGGACAACAATGAAACTTTCTTGATTACAAAAACAATCATATACGAGATATGATTTGTAGTAGGTATTAACACTCGAGTAGGCATGGGATCCTACTAACCCGTGTCCTTTTCAAAGGAATTTGTAAAATACTCCTTACCACTGTTTTGCATTTGAAAACTTTACCAAAACTTTTTAAAAGGAACTATTTTGTCCAGCCGATGGCATTTCAAACCAAAATATGAAATATGCTCGTGTTTGTGCTCGGGCGACAGCTGCTTGAAAACCGTCCGCATCATGCCTCAAAACAACAAATGCAAATCAACTATTTAAAACAATTAAAATAAACTTAAGGCTGAAACTGCAATATCAAATAGACCCTTAAAATAGAAAATGCTCAAATATGTGGTCCTATGGATTTTTTTGGGGTGTTACATCGTCCAACTGCACCTTGAGTTATCTAAACTCCGCAGGCGCCAAACGATACGGGGCACGAGAAATCGGAGCTGTGCCAGGCACCAGCTCAATGCTGAAGTCAATCTCTCGCCTCGGAGGAAAAACATGAATCTCCTCTGGAAACACATCGGGAAAATGTCGCACAACGGGAACGTCACTGAGCTGCACACGAGAAGAAGAAGACGCATCCAAAGCGTAAATCATGAAACCAGCATTCCCTAAGGACAACAAGCTGAACATCTCCATCGCGGAGACTAACGGGATCTTCGATCGAGAATCCTGGCCGTAGAAGTCCCACTTCTCGCCAGACAAAGGCCTAAAACAAACAATCTCATGGAAACAATCCACGGAGGCCCTATAGTTGGACAACACATCCATCCCAACGATACAATCGAAATCCCACAACATCAGACGAATCAGATTCGCCACTAACACATGCTCTCCAAATCTCAAAACGCCATCTAACAAAACCTCCTGGGAGAACAGGCTCACACCGCCCGGGGTAGAAACAGACACGAAATCGCACAAAGAAATGGTATGTAAACCATGCTCAATGACAAAAGAATCAGAGATAAAAGAATGCGATGCACCGGTGTCAAACAACACACGCGCAGGAAAATCGAAAACAAGAGATGTACCTACAATCACCCTGCTCGGTGTCTCCTCTGCCTGCTCCCTAGTAATGGCGTTGGCCTGAGCATGTTGAGGTCCAGAATAGAACGGCTGAGACAACTTTCCGAATTGCGACGGACAGTCCAAGAACCGCTGCTACTCGATCTACCTGAACCAGAAGAGCCCGAACCAGACTTCTTCTTGAACTGTTGATCGTGGGGTCGGAACCTCTGACGGCCAGACTGCTGCGCCACCTACGACTGCTGCTACTGCTGGGGCTGATGGGCTGACTGGGAAGACTGCGAAGATTGCGCTCCCTAACCAACAGGACGACCACCCTGTGCCCCCTGCTGCCTACGAGCACGATGACTCCGCAAACCCTCCTCAATATCAATAGCATTATAAACTTCTTCAGCATAAGTCTTGGGTTTGCTTGTCAGCACCATCTGATACAGTTCCTCGTTCAAACCCTCTAAGAATCTGGTCCTCTTGGCCCTCTCCTGACAAGAAACATGAGGGACGTACGCCAACAAAGAAGAAAACATCCTAGCATACTCCCGAAAAGACATCAAGCCCTGCTCCTGATGATCAAACTCCCGCTCACGGGCATTCACGTAAGACTCAGGAACATACTCCTGCCTAAAATTCTCGCAAAAGCTGTCCCAAGTAATCCAAACGCCAGTCTCCAACAAGGTACTAGAAGCACCTCGCCACCAGCGCTTTGCACCCTTCCTCAGCTGGAGTGTGAGGATTGAGAATTTAGATTAGTTATTAATTGATTTGATTTGGGATTAATCACGATTATTTGAGGGAATATGATTCCTGCTGAAATTTCAGTCGCAGCGCTTGGTTAGGAAATGAGAATTATCGAAATTTGGTGAAGTCAACGCTGGTCAAAGTTACTGTAGCTCGTGCTGGTGAATTTTTGAATCAGCAGAGATGACATCAGCGTGATGCAATGAGAACTGCTGGATTAGCTTCGAGTTTGAGGTTGCTGCTGATAGATATTGCGTTTAGCGCGAGATTGAGCGAGGAAGCGACTCGTGTTAGTCAACATTTTGGAGTGTTGACTATTGGATTCAGCAGTTGCGCTTTTGTTGAGGAATTAGTTGCAAGAGCTGTCGATAGATATGATGACGTAAGCGTGACGTATTCCTTGCTGCTGGTAGTATTTGCGTTGCGATGGTTGCTGCTGATCAGCAGGCGCGCTTGTGCGAAAGCGTTGAGAAGCGGCGTCGTTTGAATTAGTGGAAACGCTGCGTTTTGAGCTTTTCGTTGGAGAGATCAGCTGTTAGCAGATTTTCTTACGTATGTAAAATGACGTCATTTGGTTTAGTAGATGCGTCGTCGTTTTGAGAGTTTTCTCGCGACCAGCAGATAGTTGTTTTGAGGAGAGAGCTGTTACCAGCTCTTGGTTTTTTTGGCTTGCGAGAGCTGTTGTCAGCTGGTGTTTGCTACGGCGTCATTTTGATAAGTTGGAACGGTGTCGTTTTGAAATGTTTTGTGCGATTGCTTTTGTTGGTTGTTGCTGCTGAATTTTTACGAAGGGAAAAGAGAGGATGGCTTGCGAGAGCTGTTGTCAGCTGGTGTTTGCTACGGCGTCATTTTGATAAGTTGGAACGGTGTCGTTTTGAAATGTTTTGTGCGATTGCTTTTGTTGGTTGTTGCTGCTGAATTTTTACGAAGGGAAAAGAGAGGAT
>KV003555.1:250639-272616 GCA_001598015.1 Dorcoceras hygrometricum | reverse complement strand
TTCCGATTTAAAGGCAAGTTGGCTCCCAGATTCGTTGGTCCCTTTGAGATTATCGAGCGGATTGGACAATTGGCTTATAGACTGAGGCTATCCGAGGAGTTATCCGTGATGCATGACGTGTTTCATGTGTCAATGTTGAGAAAATATGAGCCGGATCCGTCCCACGTTTTGAGAACTGACGAAGTTGAGCTGGATTCTGCCTTGAGTTATGTCCAATATCCGGTGCAGATCTTGGATAGTAAGGAGAAGCAGCTAAGGAACAAGATTATTCCGTTGGTGATGGTCCAATGGAGCAAGCATGGCCGAGAAAAGCAACCTGGGAAGTTGAAGAGAAGATGAGGCAGGATTGGCCTCATCTGTTTGAGCACTGAGCGTGCAGAATCTCTAGGTAATTTTTCTGGTTTGCTTTGAATTTGATGAGTTGTTAGTGCAGATTTGCATGTTTGATTGTTTCTTCCCTGTGTTTGCCTTTGATTTCGAGGACGAAATCTCTTAAGTTGGGGAGAATGTGAGGATTGAGAATTTAGATTAGTGATTAATTGATTTGATTTGGGATTAATCACGATTATTTGAGGGAATATGATTCCTGCTGAAATTTCAGTCGCAGCGCTTGGTTAGGAAATGAGAATTATCGAAATTTGGTGAAGTCAACGCTGGTCAAAGTTACTGTAGCTCGTGCTGGTGAATTTTTGAATCAGCAGAGATGACATCAGCGTGACGCAATGAGAACTGCTGGCTTAGCTTCGAGTTTGAGGTTGTTGCTGATAGATATTGCGTTTAGCGCGAGATTGAGCAAGGAAGCGACACGTGTTAGTCAACATTTTGGAGTGTTGACTATTGGATTCAGCAGTTGCGCTTTTGTTGAGGAATTAGTCGCAAGAGCTGTCGATAGATATGATGACGTAAGCGTGACGTATTCCTTGCTGCTGGTAGTATTTGCGTTGCGATGGTTGCTGCTGATCAGCAGGCGCGCTTGTGCGAAAGCGTTGAGAAGCGGCGTCGTTTGAATTAGTGGAAACGCTGCGTTTTGAGATTTTCGTTGGAGAGATCAGCTGTTAGCAGATTTTCTTACGTATGTAAAATGACGTCGTTTGGTTTAGTAGATGCGTCGTCGTTTTGAGAGTTTTCTCGCGACCAGCAGATAGTTGTTTTGAGGAGAGAGCTGTTACCAGCTCTTGGTTTTTTTGGCTTGCGAGAGCTGTTGTCAGCTGGTGTTTGCTACGGAGTCATTTTGATAAGTTGGAACGGTGTCGTTTTGAAATGTTTTGTGCGATTGCTTTTGTTGGTTGTTGCTGCTGAATTTTTACGAAGGGAAACGAGAGGATTGCTGCTGATAGACTTCTGCTGATTTCTTCGATAGATCTTAGTGAATCAGAAGGCGAGGTTTGAAGAGGTATTTATAGAAGTGTTGATCGACACTTAGAATTATTTTGAGCCAGATATTTCTTATCTCTTCTTCCCCAAACCCTCGTCGAGCTACTGTTCACCGTCGTGTTCTATTTCCTTTTTCCCGTTGATTCCAACCCCTGTTTTTGGAAATCTTAGTGGCGCTGGATTCCCCTTGATTAGCTCTTTAGTTTGCTACCCTTTTTAGACGGTGTATTTGCGCTGGAAGTGGAAACACAAAGCTACTGGAGTTCGAAGCTTTTTGAGATAAGCCTGTGCGAGCGTTTTGCTGCTAGCGTGAGCTTTTGGGTGAGAAATTCTTGTAGTTTGAGCTCGGTTTTAGTAGTTAATGCCTGCGTAGAAGTGTAGGAATTGAATTAGACTTCTGGTCGTAGGGTTAGCATACTTATGATGAGATTGAGCTAAGATATTAGCTATGTTGTAACAGATTTCAGCTTCCAGGAAGTTCCTGTTGCGTGATTTGAGCCAGGAGAAATCTGTTAGGTAAAGTGAAGAGGAAAGGTACGAATTGAGCAGCTATTAGCAGCTTTAGGCATAAACATGCTGTGATTGATGTTTTGAATCTTGCTGCTGTGAATTACGTGAATCAGTATGTTGAATGATTGAGTTACATTCTGTTTTACGTATTGTGCATTGTATGCATTGAGCATTGATATTGATTGGCATCATGCATACATATTGAGCCTTTGACAGATTGATTTGATTACCTGATTGGGTGCCACGTTGTGACTGGTCGACTGTTGAGTCGTGTCCGAGAAGTCCAACGCTATCGTCGGAGCGGTGACTACCGGATACGAGTGTCTATCGCCGAGCTGTGATGGGCTGACGGGACCCGATGATCACGGACCGATGATTTCCACCGGCTGATTGGCTGTGTGTGGTATTGAGGCTTTATTTGAGTTGCCAGTTGATAGACTGGTCTAGCTACTCGATTTCTTGATAGCCCTCATGCATTCATAGCATTGATTTATAGCATGTTGCATGTTTATCTGCTTCGATAGCTCTTCGTACTGAGTCTTGACCTCGTACTTCTTTTCTTGCTTTTGTTGTTTGGGTCTGTGTTACCCATTTGCAGGAGCATTAGGTAATCAAGCTGGGCCGAGTGGAAGTTCAGCTGGTCGATCCCCACGTCCCTGAGTCCCAGTCTATATATGATATGTATTGAACCGGGGGATGCCCCGTGTTATCATGTATTGGGGATTTATATTTGATTGATACTTGTTGTGTTGGAGTTGAGTCAACTCGTATTTTGTTATCGCTATTTCGAACGTATGATTTGAAGTTCAGGCCTATTGTATTTCAAAAATTTTTAAGCCCTAATTTTAAGCTTCCGTATTTATGCGCTTGTTATGTGTTAATTGTTAGTAATTAGCACGGGGCCTGACATGGAGGGTCACCAAAATCAAACGAAGCTCGTCGTCATACTGGACACGATTGAATAGACCAGTGATATTCCGAAGCCACGAATCTGCATCCTCGCTCGACTCATCGCCATTGAAAACCTGAGGATTCATCCTCTGAAACTTCGCTATCACAACGTTCATCCTCTCTACCGGGGTGGGAAAAGAATCAACCTCATCCTCCTCATCATGTCTACTACGAGTACGACTAGGAGCACTACGCCGATCTTAATTCTGTCCCTCTGACTCCTGAAACTGCCCCCTACCTCTAGCTCTACGTCTAGGCGGCATCTACGAAGGCACTCAACAGGATAAGGCAACAGAGAACAGATACAACATAGATATTACAACAATATGCATCACATAATCACATAGGTCAAGCACATGCAACACACGACACTGTGCCTAGACTCAAGCGTGATAAAAAAAACTCGAGCTTATCCCAGCTTAAGCTCTGATACCAAAAATGTCAGGCCTCGTTCTCACAACAGAATAAAATCACATAAACACAAGCGGAAGCTACTAAAAGAGGGTAAATTTTTGCTTTTGGACTAGCACATGCAACACACGACACTGTGCCTAGACTCAAGCGTGAATAAAAAAAATCGAGCTTATCCCAGCTTAAGCTCTGATACCAAAAATGTCAGGCCTCGTTCTCACAACAGAATAAAATCACATAAACACAAGCGGAAGCTACTAAAAAGAGGGTAAAATTTTTGCTTTTTGGACTGACGGTTTAAAACAATATAATTTAAAATACGATGATTCTCAAAATAGATATCTCAGTTTAACAAAACCAACCAAACAAAGGCTACAACAAACAACAAGGCAGCACAAAAAATGGTATCCCCTGGCTATCGGCCAGCTACAATAAACTAAGCATCACCCCGGGACATCCCACCCGCGGTGATACCTGTGCATATAAATAATATACATAACTGGGACACTCTAACCACCACCTGGTGCACCTCCAGCTGGATTAAACCCACGTCCAGCTGCAAAACCTGGATTCCCTGAAAACAACACAGGAAACAAAAAAACCAAGCCCCATAGGGACATGGGGTCAAACCCCAGTACGGAGAGCAACTATAAAACAGCAGTAAACAGCAAGAATAAAAATGCAGATGCTATGCATGAGACCAGGGACAACAGCGAAGGCTACAACCAAGGAAGGGAGCCAAATAACTAAAGCACAGCTCAACGGAATCTGCAATAGATATGTGTGGCCACGGTGAGTGTAGGACATGTGGGAGCTACCCACTCACCCCTACTCGCCCACCAATACCAGATGCATCAACAGCTCAACCTGCCGTTGCCCAACCTATGAACTATGGTAGTTAACCACTCGGCGCATAGGGGCTAACAAATCTCAGCAGGGAGATGAGAGTGCGGAATCATCGCTCGGCCTCGTATCCTGGTAAGAAAACAGAGCAACAACAACAAAGCAATGGCTGCAATATCTGAGATGAGATGATAATGCGTGTATGCAACAATTAGCATAACTCATATGCCAAACAGCAACCACAACAGCAAACATACACAACCATATCACGAAATCAGCAACTGCAATTCACTCAAGCCATAAACCTGCAGATTCACAAGCTCTAAATCCGTACCTTAATTCTGAGCACAATTACCACAACAAGAGACCCGAGATATCTGGTTGAAACCTGCTAAACACACAACACACAGATCTCAAAAGATACACAGAAGGTCACGGTAATTTATAGTAACTTACGGCCGAGAGTTATACACTACAACCAGCAATAACTATACCATTCTATTCAACAGGAAGCTCAATAACAAAGCTCTAAAGTAAGATCTTATCGCTAATTTGAAAGGATACCTGAATAGCGATCACACGGTCGACGTAAACAACTTTGCGATCTTACTTCCAGCTAACAACAGCCTCCAAGAAGGGTATAGAATGAAAGAGCTTCACGAGAGGAGTCCAGCGCTACCTCAAACGTACTAAACAGTGACCGGAAAAGACGAGAATTGTCGGAGAAATGCTACGGTGAACAGTGTTCTAGGGTTCGAAGCAACGAACAACAATCGGGAGAATTATTTTCGCTAAGTATGGAATCTGATATCTATTCGAAGACCAAGTCTCCCAATATATATACATTTCACACCAGCTGACAGCAGAAAGATCGAGTTCCACCGACAAAACCAGTCGACATCGCTGAGAACCCAACCAGCAGGCATTGCTGTTAACACAACCAGCAATCACAAAATAAACCAACAGATGAATCCTTCGAACAACGCTACACAAAACGGCGTCGCATCAACTTAACCGAACGACGTCGCATAGGACACGTCATCATATCTATCGAAAGCTGATCACCTAAACCAGCAGCTGGATAAAATATCGCAACATATTCCTCAACATTAAATGCATAACGCGACCACCAGCTGATATCCAAAACGCTGCGTTTCAACTAAATGCAAACGGCGTCGCATAACCCAACCTCTGATCGCTACTAGAGGAAACACACCAACTGCTGAATTCCCAAAATGACGTAGTTTCACCCCGACGGCTGGTCGCTACTAAGAAACACGCTAACAAACCAACATCTGGTTCCTGTTCACCAAAATGTCGTTGCTTCAGGGTTTTATAACGTTGTCTGCTGATTCTTGAGACTAAAACACCAACTTCTGAAATCCACATCAGCGTTGCTGCTGCTTCTCTCGCAACAGCTGGTAGCAATACAACGACTGAATCCAACACTTAGACAAAACTCAAAAATACAAAAACTTTCAGAATTGCTCTAAATGTGATTTCTGACCCGAAAATTCAAACGAAACCTTCAAATAGAAATCTGGACCACCAGAATTCCTTAGAAACCGATTAATCCAACAATTAATCTTCTATTACATTTTCAGGTCTCACAGGTTTGTTTGTACTGAGCAGTGTGAGAACAGTTTCCAATTGCTCAAAGAGAAGCTAACTACTGCGCCTGTGTTAGCTTTGCCTTTAGGATCCGATGGGTTTGTTGTTTGTTCTAATGCTTCTGTAAATGGATTGGGATGTGTGTTGATGCATAATGGTCGAGTAATTGCGTATGCATCTCGTCAGTTGAAACCGCATTAGACTCGATACGTAGTTCATGATTTGGAGTTGGCAGCAGTGGTATTTGCTCTGAAGATTTGGCGCCACTATCTGTATGGCGAGCAGTTTGTTGTGTACACAGACCACAAAAGCCTTCAGTACCTCTTCTCTCAGACAGATTTGAACATGAGACAACGTAGATGGTTGGAGTTGCTTAAGGATTTTGATTGCGACATCCAATATCAGCTTGGGAAAGTGAATGTAGTTGTTGATGCATTGAGCAGGAAGGTGATGCTGGCTTTGTTGCAGATTTCGAAGGCACATGAGCATCTGAGCACTACTGGTTGGAGGTTTTACCCAGGTAAGGTTATGTTGTGGTGTCTTCTTTCCGAGCCGAGCCACAGGTTGTTGCAAATATTAGAGCAACTCAAAGAAAATATCCTTACATCCATGAGCTGAAGTGGAAAGCCCGAAATGGATAGCTGGAGGATTATTCTGTCTCATCTGATGGTTGTTTGAGATTTCGTGGCAGGTAGGTAGTGCCAAATCCGATTGACTTGAAGGAGAAGATCTTGAGAGAGGCGCACTGTAGTAGATACAGTATTCATCTGGGTACAAGGAATATGTACCATACCTTGAAGCAGCATTACTGGTGGACAGGTTTGAACAGTGATGTTGTAGATTTTGTAGCCCGTTGTCTGAACTGGCAGCAAGTTAAGGTCGAGAGGATGAGACCTGGTGGTCTATTGCAGAGTCCGGAGGTGCCCCAATGGAATTGGGGGCATATAACAATAGATTTTGGGACCCATTTGCCTCGTTCTAGCAGAGGTTGTGATGCGGTGTGGGTTGTTATTGATATATTGTCGAAGTCTGCTCACTTCATTCCCCACAACATGACTTATTCTTTGAAGAAAATGGCAAAGCTGTACATAGATTTTGTGGTGCGTTTGCATGGTGTTCCTGTAACTATCGTATCAGATCATGATCCGAGGTTTACTTCCAGGTTATGGAAGAGTTTACAAACAGCTTTGGGCACTAGGTTGGCTATGAGCACAGCGTATCATCCCCAAACAGATGGCCAATCTGAGAGAACTATCCAGATTTTAGAGTATATGTTGAGAGCTGTTGTGATGGATTTCAGTGGTAGCTGGCAAGAGACGTTGTCTTTAGTTGAGTTTTCCTACAATAACAGCAACCAGGTCACGATTGGAACGGCACCATTTGAGGCATTGTATGGCAGGAGGTGCACATCGCCGATATGTTGGGAAGAAGTGGGGGAGAAGCAGTTGTCTTCTCCAGAGTTTGTATAGCAGATGAGAGATCAGGTGGATCTGATTCACCAACGCATGAAAGCTGCACAAGATCTCCAAGAAGTTATGCGAATAAGAGGCGTAGGCCTTTGGAATTTCAGGTTGGTGATCTGGTGTTCCTAAAAGTTTCTCCTTTCCACAGTGTTATGAGATTTGGTCTTAAGGGAAAGTTAGCTCCTCGTTATGTTGGTCCATATGAGATTGTTGAGAGGATCGGTCCTTTGGCTTATCGATTGTTGTTGCCGCAAGATCTGTCCTCATTGCATGATGTGTTTCATGTGTCTATGTTGAGGAGGTATGAGCCAGATCTCTCGCATGTGTTGTGAACTGACAAGGTGGAGGTAGATCTTATTTTCAGTGGGGGAGGAATGTGAGACTCGAAAGTCTATTGGTTAATTGAGTTAATTAATCAGGTTTAGCATAGACCAGATTTGGCTTGAACAGATCTGGGATGAGCCAGCTTTGAGCTGGTATGCTTGGTGAAGCTATCGGGTCCATAATGGTGCTTAGAACAGCTCTGGAAAGTTGGAGATTCTGCTTAGTAGGAATCAGACTTGAGTTTTGGTCAATGCGGGTCAACCGTATTCAGACCTATAATCAGATCTGGGAGTCGCGCGTTATTCTGGGCGCACAAGTTGAATATATCGCGCGGGTAGTGAAACGATGTCATTTTGGGAGAATCCAGATTTGAGCATGCGCGCGTTGTCAGTTGTACATGGATAGATCCGATTCGTTTTCTTGGTTCGTAGTTATGGAGTAGACCGATGCGGTTAGTGGATTTCAGATCTGGCTAGGTTGAGTGTGTGAAGTCTGGTGTTTTGGATCTGGTTCCGGTGCGATGTCGTTTTGGATGACGTCACTGTGAACGTGATGCGACGCCGTTTAGTGATTCAGATTTGAGGATTAACAGATGGCGTGTATCTGTTGGGAAGCGTACTTGGGTCGATGTAGCGAGATCTGTTTGACTTTATGTGCGACGTTGTTTTTGACGTAGAGTCCAGATCTGAGCAGATTTCAGACTTGAACCTCGTTTTTGTCGGTGGTTGATGTCCTTCAGATTTGAGCAGATTCGAATTATTTAAAGGAGGACTTGGACCCTTAGTCGCATTATTCTTTCCGACACTTAGAAATATTTATCGAAAGATAACTCTGTCGCGATACCCTAGATATTTTTCACCAAACCTTATCTTCTCCGATTGACGGCGGTAGACAGCTCCGACTGAAGCAAGAGTGGTAGCGTTGGACTCCTATTGGCAAGGAGTTTCTTTCCTTATCACTTTCGCAGACTTTGGAGAGCTTGGAGAGGACTGCTAAGACATATCCCTTGTGTAGTCTGTTAGCATAAGCGCAGATTTGTTTCTGCCATTCAGGTAGCTTGTTGGGTTTCAGACCTGATTGCTTGGGACTTTGTTTGTGATAATTGTAGCTTAGAACTAAGGTACGGATGTGAGCTTGTTTTACAGTGTTGGATTTGGCATGGATATGTGTATTTGCTTGCTGTCCTGTTGTTCCATGTATCCTGTTTCCTTGTCTGATGCATCCTGTTGCATTGCATACACACATTATTCCATGTTCAGCTCAGATCTTTTTTAGCCGTGCCTTGTTATGTTGATCTGTGTGTACAAGGGTGCTGTGTTCGAGGCCGAGCGGGTAACTCCCGTATACCTCATATCCCTGCTGGGATATGTTAGCCGCTATGAGCGGACTTGCCCATCGGATCATGGTAAGAGCGTCTAGCAACATCACACCATGATCCCCTAGGTATCACTGATAGTGCCTGCAAGAACCAGTTGGTCGTGGTTAGCGTACAGTACGGTCCTTTCAATCCATATATCCCGATCAGATCAACGACCATTGGTAAATCGAGAGTCGCTAAAGATCCGATAGCTATGCGTACATCTTGGAGATCGAATAGTGACATCGCGAGTGTAACTAGGTAAACACATTTACCTAAAACACTTCTAGTACTCTGGCCAGAGATTTATACACTATTATCCCCTCAGATAGCATAGGATATCCACGCATGTCTGCGAGCGGTGAATCCTCGACAACGATGCATCGACTCCTACATGCATCGGGGTCTCACCCAATCCCGCCGCCTAATGACCCCAAGTGAGTCGGCAAATGATTCAAAGTGAGACGCCTATCATGTAGAGTCTCAATGATGTTTCGAGTCATGAGGACTAATCAGTACAACCAAGACCTCGGACTTATCCACTCGACAAATGGTAACCACTTGGAAAGTCCGAACGAGGGTAGTTCGATAGATCACCAGGTCACTATATATCTGCATGCTTAGAACATCACAATGTTCCCTACCAATGAAACATGGTACTTCGCATTGCAGATACTAGTCTCGAACTCGGGCGGCCTTATCCTCATTTTGAAGGCCCAATCGACTAGGAACATGTTCAGAATACACAGTGACTATTAGATGTGTTTCATGATAGCCGTTATACCCACTATCACATCTAACATACACTATAGTGCATTCTAGGTCTTTACTCTGTTTGTTGAATTGACTGAGTTTTATATTCTGCATTCACGTGTTGATATTGTATGCATTGTGAATTGATTATTGATTGGCATACATGCATACATCTTGAGCCTGATTGACAGATTGATTGATGACCTGATTGAAAGCCACGTTGTGACTGGCCGACTGATTAGTTGTGCCTGAAAAGTCCAACGCTATCATCGGAGTGGTGACTACCGGATTCGAGTGTCTACCACCGAGCTGTGATGGGCTGACGGGCTCTGAAGATCACGGACCGATGATTTCCCCGATTGATACACCGTGCGGGTATAGAGGCTGACTGAGATGATTTGCCAGTTGATACACTGGTCTAGCTATCCGATCCTTGATAGCCCTCATGCATTTCATAGCATTGATTATAGCATGTTGCATGATTAGCTGTTTTGATAGCTCTTCGTACTGAGGCTTGACCTCGTATTTTCTTTTCCTACTTTTGTGTTGTTTTGGTCTGTGTTACCCATTTGCAGGATCTTCAGGTAACCAAGCTGGACAGAGTGGAGCGCCAACTGGTCTATCCCCGTTTCTTTTGAGTCCCAGTCTATTTTATTATGTATTGAACCGGGGGATGCCCCGTGAATCTTTGTATTTGGGGATCTGTATTTGAGTTGAGTATTGATGTTACCTGTTGCGTATGAGTTTGAGTTAACTCGTATTTTGATTATGAATATTTTGAATGTATGTTTTGAGTTCAGGCCCAAATGATTTCGAAAAATTTTTAAGCCCTGTTTTTACGCTTTCGTGATTATGTGCTTAATTGTGCTCTAATCTTTTGTGATTAGCACGGGGCCTGACAAATGTCATCGACATAAATCTATACCAACAAGACATAATCTTCCTTAACAAATTTACACAATGTCTTATCTACAGAACCGATAACAAAATTATGATCAATTAGGAACTTGGACAAAGTATCATACCAAGCTCTAGGAGCTTGTTTCAGAACATAGAAAACTTTGTCAAGATTATACACGTATTCTAGTCTGGTATGATCTACGAACTCAGGAGGTTGTGTAACGTACACTTACTCATTCAGGATGCCATTTAAGAACGCACTCTTAACATCCATCTGATAGACTCTAAAATCCTTATATGCGGCATATGCAAGGAAAATGCGAATGGATTCTAATCTAGCTACAGGCACAAATGATTCCTCAAAATCAATTCTGTCAGGCCCGGTGCACAATACAGAGATTAACCACGCAATTAAAATCGGTGGAAGCATTTAAAAGTGGCTAAAAATTTAGTCTTAGAAAACATAATTTAAAAATACATCGATACTCAAAATATTGGTTTACAACAACCGATATCAAACAGCAAGAGAATAACAATACGAGCATCGAGTGTCTCCCCAAACAACAAAAGTAACAATTAGCAACATAACATCAACACGGGGCATTCCCCAGCAATGACTCTATTGCATAATCATACTATATATATAACTGGGACACTCTATCCACCTCCCGGGGCACCACCAGCTGAGTCATCTTCTCGATCAGCTGAGAAACCATGGTAACGTGAACAAGACAAAGGCAAAAAAACCAGCCCCAAAGGGACATGGGGTCAAACCCCAGTACAGAGAGCAATACAAACAGCAATAGATATAAATGCACGTGCTATGAATGAGACAGCAGAATGCAAGATCGAAGGACTACAACCGAACAGGGAGTCAAAGGAGCTCAAGGATCATCTCAACAGCTGTGAACAGATCGAACAAGAAATACTGGCCACGAAGCATGTGAGAGTGTGGTAGCTATCCACTCGTCTCAACACACGGTACCAGAGCCTAAACAGATTACTCAACCTGCTGTTGCCAAAGCTCATGAGAGCGTGGTAGCTATCCACTCATCTCATAGCGGCTAACAAACAACCCAGCAGGGAGATGAGGAGCACGGTATTGTCGCGCGTCCTCAACAACAGCTCCTGATACATACGGATTAGCACAACAACAACAAACGGCTAACAGATATGAGCTCAATAGAAAATGCGTGTATGCAATTACAGTGACGTGCAACAACCAGCACAGAGCACAGGTAAACAACCAACAGCACGATAGCATACACTGCACAAAATCCTAGCAAGCATACACATATATCCATGCCAAATCCCAAAGCTGTAAACAAGCTCAAATCCATATCTTCAGCTTCTGAGCTACAATTACCACAACAAGGGTCCCGAGTAACTCATGCCACCTGCTTGGCCAAACAACAACCAGCTCAGGTACGCTACGCACAGAATTATGAACTGGGAGCTACGAGCTCAAACCAGCTCTATCCTACCTTTCTAGCATAACAACTATCTCTAAACGAAGTACAAGTTAGAATCTAGTACTTACTCAAAGCACTACCATAACAGAAGAACCAGATCTGCTTGAAAATGAACAACGACGCACTATAGCTCCTTCGCGTTCTCCTTCCAGCTTAACCAAAGCCTTCAAAAGTGGTAGTAATGGAAGCGTCTCAACCAAGGGAACTCAACGCTACCAATCTTGATCCAATCGGAGTCTTCTACCGCCAGAAATCGGAATAAATATGCTACGGTGAACAGTAACTAGGGTATTGCGACAGAGTAAGCTCACGGGAAAATATTCTAAGTGTCGGGGAAAGATATGGCGCACGAGTGGTCAAAGTCCTCTGTTATATACAACTTAAATCTGTTGAAATCTGGTGAACAGTAGCCACCGACAAACTCAAGGCTCACAGCTGATCACCAGCTCAGATCTGAGTACTACTCCAGATCTGGACTCTATGCCAAAACAGATTTGGACTCCTCCAAACTACGTCGCACAGAAGTCCGCTCTCCCAACTAATACACATCATCCCGCTTGCACCAAATCTGCTATCACTAAACGGCGTCGCATCACTCCAAACCAGAATACTCAGATCCCACGCACGCAGAACCGTCACATCTAAAAACCATGAACCGCACCGGTCTACACCAAAACCACAAACCGGGCCGGTCCGCACAATACTAGCAACTTGCGCACCTCAAATCTGATTTATCCCAAACGACATCGCATCGCTATACGCACGGGAGATTCAAAATAGCATACCCAGAATGGCTTGCGACAACCAGATTTGACCACCAGCCTTGATTACCATCAACCAACGCTAAATTCGAAGTCACCAACCAACACTTCTCAACTCCCAAATCTGATTACTACCCCACAGAACTCTCCAATCGTCCAGAGCTGCTTTAAATACACAAACATAGAAACTCGATTACGTTCACCAAGTATACCGGCTCAGAGCTGGCCCATCCCAGATCTGCTCATGCCAGATCTGGTCTATACTAAACCCGATTAATTAACTTAATTATTCAACAAATCTTTCGGGTCTCACAAATTCCTTCTTCTTTCCTATAACCTTGCGCTACAAGCCTACTCTTGTTTCGAACTACGTTGCCATTTTCATCTAATTTATTCCTAAGGACCCATTTAGTACCTATAACGTTTAGGTTAGCATGTCTAGGAACTAGATGTCATACTCTGCTACGTTTGAATTGACTAAGTTCTTCTTGCATTGCTTCTATCCAGCTTGGGTGGACTAAGGCCTCTTCTATCTTCTTAGGTTCTATATGTGAAATGAAATCAGAATTAAATTATTCTCTTATCATCTTGCCTCGTGTCCTAAGAGGTGCATTAGGGTTACCGATGACCAGTTCGGGCGATGCTTTTTATTCCACCGGAAACCTTGCCTATATGAGGTTGAATATTCATTTTGTTCCCCCTGCATGCCTGCTGGATTGTCTGGATCACCACTTGTTGGACTATCACTTTTTATATGAAGATTATCAGCTTGCGTCTATTATTCACCAGCTGGAACGTGATCTGGACCAGCTTGCATGCGATCCGGATCAACGTTGATTGAGCCAGCACTCACACCTGGTACACCTATTGCTAGCTGGTCCTGCATTGTGTCACTGCCAGTCAAATCAATGACCTCAATGTTACCTGGGGCATCAGCTTGCGCAACATCTCGAATATCAGTGTTTGTAATCGGTGTATCCAGTGCGTGTTGGTCACCAGCTTGGAATCGATGTTGTGTCTCGTCATCACTTGATTCATCCAGATTAGTTGACTCCAAACGAGAACACAAATCATTTAGCTTGAAAGCTGATGTTGATTTGACAGTGGTTTCATCAAACACCACGTGAGTCAATTCTTCAACAGTTAGCATCCTGTTGTTGAAAACTCTATATGCTCTGCTCACGGCTGAGTATCCTAGAAAGATACCTGCATCAGATTTGACATCAAAAGCCTTTAGATATGTTTCGCCATTGTTATAGATAAAACATCTGCATCCAAAAATCCTTAAATAAGAAATATCATGTTTCTTGCCATCCAGATCTCATATGGGGTAATTCCATGTCGCTTGTTTATCATTGATATGTTCTGAGTATAGCAAACCGTGTTTACTTCTCCAGCCCAAAATTTCTTTGAAATGTCTGAATCAACAATCATTGTTGTAGTAACTTCTTTTAAAGTTCAATTTCTACGCTCAGATAACCCATTTTGCTGAGATGTTCTAGCTGCAGACAAATCGTTCTTGATTCCAATGTCATCCAGATAAGAGGAAATTTTACAATTCAAAAACTCTGTTCCTTTGTCACCCTTATCTGGTTGAAACTGCAAGATTGCTCATTTTTCTAACGTTTTAAAAGTTTGATCAGCTGGTTGGCAATTTGATCTTTGGATTTAAAAAACAACAACCAAGTAAATTTAGAAAAATCGTCAACGACGACAAGGGTGTACTTCATTCTCCCTAAGCTGGTAACGGGTATAGGACCAAAAAGATCCATATGTAAAATATCCAGCTTACGTGCGATTTGTTACTGCCTCAATTTTTTAAAGTTGATTTTATATGTTTTCCCAGCTGACAGGTAGAGAAAATCCTGTCTTTTGAAAATTTTATCTTGGGCAAGCCATCAACTAGCTCATGCTTACTCAAATTGGCAATAGATTTGAAATTCAGATGGTTCATCCGCTGATGCCAGCAGCTCTTAGAAGAGTCAATTAATAGGCAAGTTTGTTCTATATGCGGCTGATCTGACCAGTCTATTTTGTAGGTATTCCCAGATCTGTAACCACCAGCACGGTCAGACCTTCCGGATTCAGAACAGTGCATGTGTGCTTTTGAAATTTAACTGAATAGTTACTATCACACAACGGACTGATACTGATCAAGTTTTAACATAGGTTCTCACAAGGAGAACGTTGTTGACAGTAAAGTTATCATGGGTAAGATTACCCTTACCCACAGCGTTACCATTTGAGTTATCATCGAATGTGATCTTGGGTCCGTTGCAGGATTTTATATCTGTTAGCAGCTTGACATCTCCAGTCATGTGCCTCGCACATCCACTGCCTAGATACCAAGTTGATTGCTCGAGCTTGGAAACCTGTTGTTCCTGCAATCACAAATAAAACATACTTGGTACCTTTTGATTTATTTGGGTCCAGGTTTGATCAGACCTTTTGGGACCCACACTTGGATGATTTTAACAAGTTTACCAGTTCGTGGATCAAAATATGTGTGTGATTTTTGTGTGTTCTGTGATCCTGAATAAGTATGATACACATCATATTTGCCATTCAATCTGGGCTTATCATATCTGGGCCTGTACCGCCTCTCCTTCGTAGAAGTTCTCGAGAACTGGCTTTGCTTCTTACTACCAGATTTTCGTTTACCCTCATCTGTTCAACTTTCTTCTTTAGCCAGCTTTCTCGAGGCTTCTCAGGAGCAGTATACCGCAGCCCACAAAATCTTCCTTGCCAGATCGGAGGCTTAGCTGCTATCTTTACCTCATCAGATTGTGCCTCTACAGGCTGTCCCGTGCTAGAACTCACAAAGTTCATGGTTTGGAACTTTGTCCTATCCAGCTATGAGGTACAACTGGTCTCTGTGGTACTACTATAATTACTACGATAGCCTAATCCGTTTTATCACCAGATGGCTTCATAGCTCCATGCAGCTTATCAAGGGAAGCAGATGACCTGGTCCAGGAGATTATAATACCAGCTAACCGCTGATTCACATTGAGCATCTCCTGAGACATGCTCCTCAATTCTTCATTCTAAGTGGACAACTTACCTAGAGAAGCTTGCATTTCGCTCGAGCTTACCAGCTCAGCTTTAGTAGCACAGCTCTCTCTTTCAGCTTTAACTTTCTCGAATGATTAAGAAAGCTTCTTGTACTCTTGGACCATGTCATTTAGTGTTGTGACATGATCCTCACGTGTGAATTCTAAATTTGAAAAGTCGAATACCTCATCAGTGTCATCGGTCATTAGACATTGAACCTCTTCCCCCTCGCTGTCACTGGATGAGGATGTTCCTGAGCTGGATTCCTCTGAATCTGAGTCAGCCCAGCACTTTTGTTTTCTTCAGCAACCATGGCTTTCTCCGTTCTCCTCTTCCTATGAAACTTCTTCTCTTTCTTATCTTTGCTGCTACCGCGATCTGGTTGCTTCTTGGTATCCAGCTTCGGCTTCCTGAAATCAACAATGTAGTGTCCAGGCCTACCACAATTATAACATTTATCATCAATGGAAGAATTTTTAATTTCTTTTTAGGAGAATCAAAATAGTTGGGTTTAGAATTATGCTTTCGCATATATTTCCCGAATTTTTTAATGAACAAAGACATGGAATCCTTGCTCAGCTCCTTTGTTGATCTGCTGCTTGTAGATCACTTTTCTGGAGTTACTACTGCAAGAGCTCTGGTTGGTTGAGATGTTGAGGGCTCAGCTTCTGCTCTTGTTTCCTGCTCGAACTCATACTCCTTCAGGTTGGCGAACAGATCATGGAGCTCCAACTAGTTTAAGTCCTTGGATTCTCGCATGACCATGGTGTTTACGTCCCATTATTTGGGCAATGCACGCATGACTTTCAGGGCTAGCTCCCTATTGTGTAGTGTTTTCCCAATCGGGTTAGCTCAATCACCAACGAGATAAACCGTTCATCGAATTCCGCCATGGTCTCCTCTGGCTTCATTTTCATCAGTTCAAATTCCTGAAGTACCACAGTAAGCTTATTTTCTTTTGTCTCCTCATTGCCCTCGCAGATCTGGGTCAGCTTCTCCCATATTTCCTTCGCAGTTGTTCATGTCTGGATCTTGCTAAACATGTTTTTGTCTAGCATATTATATAGAATGTCCTTGGCAACATTATCCAGATTTGCCTTTTTCTTATCTTCGGAGGTCCACTCCAAACTTGGCTTTTCAATCCATTGAGGTGCACCAGCAGTTATAGCTATAGAAGTGTTTATCTTCATAATCTTTATCAGTCCATCTGTTATGACGAACCACATGTCATCGTCCTGGGCAGCTAAGTGAGCTTGAATCCGGATCTTCCAGACGTCATAATCCTCCTTGGAAAACATGGGATTCTTGTTGTGAGATATCGACATATTTAGTGAATATAAGTAAATAAACTGTTCAAACACTGATATCCCAAGCTCTGATGCCACTTATTAGGATGGGAAAACAAGCTCGGAAGTTCAGTGGGGGGGTGAATGAACTCCTTTGCTAATTTTTCTTAAAAATTGATTTCACAAGATTTTACAACTCGTAGCTAACCTCTAAATCTAGTTACCAGCTTGGAGGGTTCTCAGTGATTAGCTGTTGTCTCGTGTCATAAAATATTTTATGCGGAAAGAATAAGATTCAATAGTGAACAGTTAAGTGCGATAATGTAAAAGATAAAAGTCTAGAGATTTGTTTCTGGAAGTTCGGAGTTAATTCTCCTACGTCCCTTTATTCCTCAGTAGGAAGGATATCCACTAAAAGATTTGATTTATACACCTTGTACAAACCCTATCCGACAGCAGCAACTGCAAGAACTCCTAGCACTCAATCAAGGAACACAGACACGTGATCTGGTTGGAAGTAAAATGAACTTAGCTTTAAGCTGGTTGTGCGAATCTAGTACTCGACGCTCTCTGTCTGTGATTTACAATGATATCTCACCACTACGGAGTGTGTACAAATTTTTATGTAACACAAAGAACTGAATAACAATCTGTGTATGTGTGTCACTAACTGTCTAAGTTGGTTCAATGAAATGAGCTCTGTTTTTGCTCTTGAAATATTGTAAGTTCGTAAATCGTTAATCATGGAGACAGTAGTCTTCTCAAGCTGATATGCTCTTCAATTTATACCCTTTGGATGCAACGGTAATAAATGTTACCAGTAGACACGTCGAATATATCCAAAGTACGAAGACTGCAGCGTCTTAAATGCTTGTACTATTCTCATACATATTCATTAAATGAATTTCCTCTTTTAGCATGCTCTGCGCCGTCTTCAATTCAAACCAAATCACTTTATATTTGGGTTCGCTCAAAGTAGTTCCAACGATTACTAATTGATACAGAGAGGTCAAACGCATCACATCACTCTATAATAAACCTCAAAGTTCTGAAATCCATTTTGCTAAGTTGTCCTTACTCAGCTGGTTTCTTGATCTGGTTGTCTGCTTAGAACTTCTCTAATCTGGTCTGAGCTAATCGAATTCCAATCTGCTCTAACCTAATCTGCTCTTGTTTTAGTTTTGTTCTAATCCAGGTCACAGTCTTTGTTCAATTACTCCTGTAACCAGATAGCGTATGTAGAACACTTCAGTTCCGAGCTGGTTTGTGCAAGTTGTTCTTCCAGCTGGTCTGATATACCACTTTGCTCTGAGCTATTTTCTCAATTGTTCCAATACCAATTGTGCTATATGATAAACTGAATGAATACCTGATCTGTTTGTCTGAACTGATTTGTTCTTAACCAGCTTAACTGAGCTGCCTGAGATAGTTTGTCCTTATCCAGCTTTGGTTTAGTCTCTAAGTCTCTGAGCTGGTTTGACTTTAACCAGATTAGCTCTGTCCATCTTATCTCTGATCTGGTTTCTCTAATCAACGCTGTAAGCTCCATCCAGATATTTTATTTTTGAGCTGATTAATCTCTTTTATTTGTCTTCACCAAAACTTATAAAATTAACTCCAACACTTTTCATTGGAGCTACTTTAAAAAACACATGATCTCCAGCTTCAAAACACACCTCGCGGCATCTGTTACCGGCATAGCTCTTCTGCCTGCTTTGAGTTGTTCTCAATCGATCCCGTATCTTCCTAACTGTTAAAATAGGTGCCCAACTAGCTAACTTGTGGCATGTGGGTTCTTGTTGACTCTATGTAAAACGATATTTATTTATGAAATTCACATTCTTTTATGGCATTCTTTATCTTCATTATTATGGTTACAATTGTTGGATAAAGACCTTGAATGCACTATAGTGTAGGTTAGATGTGATAGTGGATTTGATGACTATCATGAAACACATCTAATAGTCACTGTGTATTCTAAACATGTTCCTAGTCGATTGGACCGTCCAAAAGAGTATAAGGACCGCCCAAGCTTGAGGCTAGCATCTGCATGCGAAGTACCACGTTTCATTGGTAGGGAACATAGTGATGTTCTGAGCATGCAGATGGATAGTGACCTGATGATCTATCAAGCTACCCTCGTTCGAACTTTCCAAGTGGTTTCCATTTGTCGAGTGGATTAAGTCCGAGGTCTTGGTTGTACAGATTAGTCCTCACTACTCAAAACGTCATTTGTTGGGATCCGGATCACGCCCCCCGGCGAGGCAGCGGAAGAACAAAAACATGTGCCGGGAGACGATCAATACGATGAAAACAAAACATACTATGACATTCATAGGGTGTTTAGGTGACTACCTTGCTGGCAACTAGGTGCCTGGCTCCGACCGGTTTCGTAAAGAAAGCGGCACTTCACGGTAGGCGGCGGTAGATATCGTCAATCAGGTCCACGACCGGAGACGGGATTCCTTCGTCAGCCTGTACTAGAAGGCCTGACGAGATCTGCACGGACGGATTCCGGCGAAGCGACGGCGGCGGCGGCGCACGGCGGCGGCTGCTTATAGAGAGGAGAGGGGGCGGCGGCCAAGAGTAGATTTAGGGTTTGTGTTATGTTGTGTTGTGAGTTGTGATTAAAGTCCTTAAGTCTACATTAAGTAGACTAACAATGGACTTGGACCGGCCCATCGGGTCCGGGTCCAAATGACGATATCCATTGCTGCGACTTCATCGTAACTCCGATCGCCGATCAGATCGGACCAATCGACTCAGTTTCCAAAACTGAATGTTATGATGTGAAAAACAATTTTTCAGATCATCTAACCCTAAATTTCAAAATGACCGTTTTTCCATCGTAACTCCGATCGCCGATCAGATCGGACCAATCGACTCAGTTTCCAAAACTGAATGTTATGATGTGAAAAACAATTTTTCAGATCATCTAACCCTAAATTTCAAAATGACCGTTTTTCCCCTCAACATCGGCAAATCACGATTTGACCTCTGTTGATTTTTGGGAAGTCGCACTCCCAAAATCCTCTTCGTGTGCTCAACACATTGAGCTGAGTATCCGTGCGGGAATCTCGAATCTAGTACTTGTGTGACCCTCAATGGTTCAGGGATACAGCTAGCCGTGGGCCCACAACCATTGTGGCTCCGGAATCACAATTCCGGACTTGCCCATCGGATCATGGTAAGAGCGTCTAGCAACATCGCCCCATGATCCCCTAGGTATCACTGATAGTGCCTGCAAGAACCAGTTGGTCGTGGTTAGCGTACGGTACGGTCCTTTCAATCCATATATCCCGATCAGATCAACGACCATTGGTAAATCGAGAGTCGCTATAGATCCGATAGCTATGCGTACATCTTGGAGATCGAATAGTGACAACACGAGTGTAACTAGGTAAACACATTTACCTAAAACACTTCTAGTACTCTGGCCAGAGATTTATACACTATTATCCCCTCAGATAGCATAGGATATCCACGCATGTCTGCGAGCGGTGAATCCTCGACAACGATGCATCGACTCCTACATGCATCGGGGTCTCACCCAATCCCGACGCCTTATGACCCCAAGTGAGTCGGCAAACGGGTCAAAGTGAGACGCCTATCATGTAGAGTCTCAATGACGTTTCGAGTCGTGAGGACTAATCAGTACAACCAAGACATCGGACTTATCCACTCGACAAATGCTAACCACTTGGAAAGTCCGAAGGAGGGTAGTTCGATAGATCACCAGGTCACTATCTATCTGCATGCTCAGAACATCACAATGTTCCCTACCAATGAAACATGGTACTTTGCATCGCAGATACTAGTCTCGAACTCGGGCGGCCTTATCCTCATTTTGATGGCCCAATCGACTAAGAACATGTTCAGAATACACAGTGACTATTAGATGTGTTTCATGATAGCCGTCATACCCACTATCACATCTAACATACACTTTAGTGTATTCTAGGTCTTTACTCAACGCAATTGTAAACATCATACACACAATGAAAGTAAATAATGTCATATAATAAATGCGAATATCATATATAAAGATTGTAATATACAAGAGTCTATAAACCCATACGCCACAAGTTGGCTAGTTGGGCATCTACTCTAACAATCTCCCACTTGCCCTAAAGCCAACTACTCATCAGACGCAGTTCCATTGTTTCGCGATGTTTTTCAAACAAGGGTCCTGGCAAGGGCTTCGTAAGTGGATCAGCAAGGTTGTCCGCAGAGGCGACTATCTCAACTGCTATGTCACCTCCAGCCACAATATCCCGGATTATGTGGTATTTCCTCAGTATATGTTTGGATCTTTGGTGAGACCTAGTGTCAGGCCCCGTGCTAATTACTAATAATTAACACATAATAAGCGCATAAACACGGAAGCTTAAAAATTAGGGCTTAAAAATTTTGAAATACAATAGGCCTGAACTTCAAATCATACATTCAAAATAGCGATAACAAAATACGAGTTGACTCAAACTCCAACACAACAAGTATCAATCAAAAATATAAATCCCCAATACATGATAACACGGGGCATCCCCCGGTTCAATACATATCATATATAGACTGGGACTCAGGGACGCGGGGATCGACCAGCTGAACTTCCACTCGGTCCAGCTTGATTACCTAGAGCTCCTGCAAATGGGCAACACAGACCCAAACAAAAACAAAAGCAGGAAACAAGTACGAGGTCAAGCCTCAGTAAGAAGAGCTATCAAAGCAGAAAAACATGCAACATGCTATAAATCAATGCTATGAATGCATGAGGCTGTCAAAGGAAATCAGTCAGCTAGACCGGTATAACAACCGGCAAATCATATCATGTCGCCTCTATACCACGGTCTATCAACCGGGAAATCATCGGTCCGTGATCATCGGGGCCCGTCAGCCCATCACAGCTC
>KV003555.1:190196-215872 GCA_001598015.1 Dorcoceras hygrometricum | reverse complement strand
ATATTCTGAATTCGTTCCTAGTCGATTGGGCCGTCAAAATGAGGATAAGGCCACCCGAGCTTGAGACTAGCATCTGCGATGTAAAGTACCATGTTTCATTGGTAGGGAACATTGTGATGTTCTGAGAATGCAGATGGATAGTGACCTGGTGATCTATCGAACTACCCTCGTTCGGACTTTCCAAGTGGTTACCATTTGTCGAGTGGATAAGTCCGAGGTCTTGGTTGTAATGATTAGTCCTCACTACTCGAAACGTCATTGAGACTCTACATGATAGGCGCCTCACTTTGACACGTTTACCGACTCACTTGGGGTCATTAGGTGGCGGGATTGGGTGAGGTCCCGATGCATGTAGGAGTCGATGCTTCGTTGTCGAGGATTCACCGCTCGCTTTTATGCGTGGATATCCTATTCTATCTGAGGAGAAAATAGTGTGATAAATCTCTGGCCAGAGTACTGGATGTGTTTTAGGTAAATGGGTTTACCTAGTAACACTCGCGATGTCACTATTTAATCTCCAAGATGTATGCATAGTTATCAGATCTCTAGCGACTCTCGATTTACCAATGGTCGTTGATCTGATCGGGATATATGTGTTGAAAGGACCGTACTGTACGCTAACCATGAACGAATGGTTCTTGCAGGCACTATCAGTGATACCTAGGGGATCATGGGGCGATGTTGCTAGGCGCTTTACCATGATCCGTTTGGTAAGTCCGAAATTGTGATTTCGGAGTCACAATGGTTGTGGGCCCACGGCTAGCTGTATCCCTGAACCATTGAGAGTCACACAAGTACTGGATTCACGATTCCTGCACGAAAACTGAGCTCAATGTGTTGAGCATAGGAATTCAGGGAGTGCGACTTCCTAAAAGTCAACAGCGGTCAAATTGCGATTTCCCAAAGTTGAGGGGCTAAACTGTAATTTTGGACTAGGTGGTCTGAAAAATTGTTTTCACATCATAATATTCAGTTTTGGAAACTGAGTCGATCGGTCCGATCTGATCGTCAATCGGAATTGTGATGAAGCCACGGTGGTACGGTTGAAACGAATGTTCATATGGACCTGGGCCCGCCCCAGGCCCATTGGGCTAGTGAAAGCCCATCATTGGTCTACTTATGCTAGACCTAGGGCTACACATCACAAGACACAACATAAAACCCTAGCTCTCTATAGCCGCCGCCCCCTCCTCCAATTCTCCCTCGCCGCCGCCTGGCACCACGCGCCACCGCCGGCCGCCGCACGCACCGCCGCCTACCGTGATCGGACTTGTTCCGATCGTCGTGCTAAGGAGATTCCGTTCGTGTCAAATTCGTCAGTCCTTCTAGTGCATGCTGATGAAGGATTCGTGCTTCCGGTCGTGGACCTGATTAGACGATCTACCGCCGCCTACCTTTTGAAGTGCCGGTTTCCCTGTGAAACTGGTCGGAGCCAGGCGCCTAGAAGCCAGCAAGGTAACAATCGATAAACATCCTATGTATGGTTTATTGTATTGTTTGATGTATTGAACGATTCCCGGTGCAAAATTTTTAAACTTCCGCTGCGCCCCGGAAAACGGGATCCGGATCCGCCACTTTCGCCAACAAGTATATACATGCACCGTTGAAGAGCGATCTTAGTGGAATCTATTTGTGCCCACGTCAACACTTGTTCCTCCTTAGCATATATGTCCTCTAACTTTAAGACAGCCAAGCGGCGAAAACTAAAAGAATTAACAATCGATAAACATCCTATGTATGGTTTATTGTATTGTTTGATGTATTGAACGATTCCCGGTGCAAAATTTTTAAACTTCCGCTGCGCCCCGGAAAACGGGATCCGGATCCGCCACTTTCGCCAACAAGTATATACATGCACCGTTGAAGAGCGATCTTAGTGGAATCTATTTGTGCCCACGTCAACACTTGTTCCTCCTTAGCATATATGTCCTCTAACTTTAAGACAGCCAAGCGGCGAAAACTAAAAGAATTAAAGAATATGTCAACTTCGTCTATAACCTGTTCTCGCAACTTGATAAGCAACTCTATATCTGCACAGATTAAAGAAAAAATCTCTCGGGCTGGGTGCCCTTTTATCGGATCCTTCTCTGAAAGAGGCGCTTTCCCCTTATCAGCAGCTGGAATCTTTGGAAGCCTGGTCTTGTACCAGTCCCCTTCCTCGACTCCTCTGATTTCAATACTTTTCCCAAACTGAATCTTGGTTACAACCCAACAGAAGAAGGTAGCGTTGAGTCATTTGGGATAGAGCCAAAATATCGTCAATAGACATCAGATGTCTTCCCGTCAACAGTAGGTGCGATATCCGCTATTTCGGTGCTTGGACTCTTCACTGATTGCGTAGCCCCTGACAAGTTATCAGCTTTCCCAGATCTCAACGGTTCTGGGTTCTCCATTTCATCCTTGGTATCACTTCCAGTTTCAATCATTCGGTCGGCTTCAATTATAAACAATTGAAAATTGAGAGTAGGAAAGACAACAGATGTTTCCTCCATTATGACGTCTGTTCTAGAAGACTGAGTAACCATATCTATTTCCCTCTCATCTGTTTCCATATATTTTGTCTCTGATATAATCTGAGCAATGATCTCATCAACATTATCAACAGTTGTCTCTACCCGTTGTTCCTCATTAACATTCTCCATCGCTGATTCTGTCTCAGCTGGCACAGCTGAAGAAGGTGCAATGGTCTGGAGAGGCACAACTTCTTGTGCTACAGTAGTAAGTTCAATAGCCTCCTCCTTTTGGGCAGTTTTCCCAGATTTTGTCCGTTTCTATTTGACAGCTGGGGCGTCAGATGCAACAGCTAGTCGCTTCTTCGACACAGCTTTCTTCTTTATGATCTCAACTTTAGCCACAACACGCTCATCTGCATCACCACGTGCATCAATTGTCTTGTTCGTGGCAACGTAAGTGTTTACTGTCTTTGCTGAAAGAATTTTCAAGGACGGGAAGGTCTTCGCCTCTCCCAGAGTAACAACGGGGTCGCCCTTCAGAAGAAAACAAATTTGAGCAGCAAATCCCTTGGCTCTTTTTATGGTGCAATCAGCCATATCTTTCAACACTTCAAACAAAATCTTTCTCCAGTTGATTCTAACTCCAAAATGTATTGCTGTCATCATCAAAAATCTCTCATGTGTGACAGCGTCAAAAGAACCGGTCTTCACAGTAATTGATTTTGCCAGAATTTCGTTCAAAAGCCTGAACTCATACTTTAGTAGCCTCATTTTGAAAGAATACGGAACATGCGTACCAAGCCTAGCAAACACAGTCCTGGCCTACATCACCAAATGATTGGGCACTTCGAACAGATCAGAGAGACCATCGGTGGGCAGATTGAAAACACCTGCAAACCTGCTTTCAGAAATTTCGACATACTTCCCTGAAACTGCACAAGTGATATCTCCATCTTGGACAATAGCTGTGTCAAAGAACTGTTCTAGATCCTACTCATATAAAACTGATGGACATCCCAGAAACCCTCGTAGCCCAGAAGCTTCAAGGGCTTTGAACATATTTAACATCCCTTCATTGTCCTGAATCCCCAAAACAGAATCAAAAATGATTTGCAGAGCGTTGCTGATGAATTAAGATGCCATTTATGATAGTATAACGAACAAGAGAATGCCTGAGAAGAGAATAATCAGATCTGAAATTCCACGTCATTCCCCCTTAACAGTAGACTCAGATCTGATAAACATAGAAAGCTGCTCAACCTGCAAATTGTTAGCACAGAGACAATCAAGGCAGTTCTAAGAGACCCAACATATTTCTAAAATAAGAAAACTTAGCGTCTGGTAGAGGCTTAGTGAAGATGTCATCTACTTGCTGGTCAATCGACACATACTCCAACCTGACGTCCTTCTTGAGTACATGATCTCTTATAAAATGATGCCTGGTGTCGATGTTCTTTGTTCTAGAGTGCAGCACTGGATTTTGAGTAATCGCGATGGCACTGATGTTGTCACAGAGAATAGGCGCTTCAGAAGAATCAATGCCATAGTCCTTAAGCTGGTGTTGAATCCATAAGATCTGAGCACAGCCACTTCCAGCAGCTAAGTACTCTGCTTCAGCTGTGGACGTTGCAATAGAAGTCTGCTTCTTACTAAACCAGGAAATCAAGCGATCTCCCAAGAATTGACAAGTACCACTGGTGCTTCTACGATCAACTCTACATTCTGCGTAGTCTGCATCACTGTAACCAATTAGTTGAAAGCTTGAGTCTTTGGGATACCAAAGACCCACATTGGAAGTTCCTTTAAGATATTTCAGTATACGCTTTACAGCAATATAATGAGATTGCTTTGGCTTTGCTTGAAATCTAGCACACATACAGACAGCAAACATGATGTCTGGTCTGCTAGCAGTTAAGTAAAGCAGGGAGCCTATAATACCACGATATAGAGATACCTCAATGGCAGATCCAGCTTCATCTTTTTCTAGATTGATTGAGGAGCTCATTGTGGTTGCTGCTGCTGAACAGTTATCATACCGAATTTCTTCAGCAGCTCTTTCGTATACTTTTCTTGATTAATGAAGATCCCATTGCCAAGCTGTCTAACTTGTAAGCCCAGAAAGAACGTCAGCTCTCCCATCATGCTCATCTCAAATTTGTTCTGCATCAACTTAGAGAATTTCTGGCATAGTTTGGGGTTAGTTGACCCAAATATAATGTCATCAACATAAATTTGCACTAACAGGACATGATCAGATTTCACAAATTTAAATAGCGTTTTATCAACTGTGCCTATAGTGAAATCATGCTCAATAAGAAATTTAGACAGTGTATCATACCAAGCTCTGGGTGCTTGCTTCAACCCATATAGAGCTTTATCCAATTTGTAAACGTGATTTGGATATGTATGATCAACGAAGCCAGGAGGTTGTGAAACATACACTTCCTTTGTTAGGATGCCATTAAGAAATGCACTCTTAACATCCATTTGAAAAACCTTAAAATCTTTGAATGCAGCATAAGCAAGAAACATGCGGATGGCTTCTAATCGGGCTACAGGAGCAAAAGTTTCATCAAAGTCTATTCCTTCCATTTGCGTAAAGCCCTGAGAAACTAATCTAGCCTTGTTTCTTGTTACTACTCCATCTTCATTCAGTTTGTTCCTAAAGACCCATCTAGTTCCTATCACAGAATGATTAGAAGGTCTAGGTACAAGTTGCCAAACATTATTTCGCTTAAACTGATTTAGTTCTTCTTGCATTGCATCTACCCAACCTTGGGTCTGCTAAGGCTTCATCTATTTTTTTTGGTTCTATATGTGATATGAATGCTGAATCAAAATGATCATGCATAAGGTGGCTTCGTGTGCGAACATGTGAGTTAATGTTACCTATGACCTGCTCAGGTGGATGATTTCTATTTCACCGGAGATCATATCCAATTGGATTTTATCCTTGTTCCATTTGAATATCTGGCTGGATGATCGCTTCTGGATTGGTCGATGTCAATTGATAAGATCCTTGCTCCAGATTCGATCCAGAAACCAGTTGAAATGTGCTCGCATTTTGTGCATCAGATGTCACTTGGTGTACTATGGGATCTGCTTGTACAGCATCTTGAGCATTGGTTGCTTCAGTTCCAGCAGATGGTACACTTGATGAGATCTGAACCTGCGTTGAGTCAACATTAGTCAAATTAGTAACCACTGGGTTACCTATCAGATCTGTTTGAGCGTTGCTGTGCAGTGTGTCCAGCTCTGGTTGTATCACTGCTGAGTATCTTTGTTGTGCCACGTCATCATCTGAGTCATCAATTCTGGATGATTCTAGACGTGTGCATAAATCGTTGAGGCTCGCAGCTGAGTTGGATCTAAAGCTTGTCTCATCAAAGACGACATGTGCTGATTATTCAACGGTCATACTTCGATTGTTGAATACTCGATAAGCTTTGCTCACTGCTGAGCAGCCTAGGAAGATACCTGCATCAGATTTTGCATCAAAAGCTGTTAGGGCTTTTTACCATTATTATGAATGAAATATCTGCACCCAAACACCCTGAAATATGATATGTCAGGTTTCTTCCCACTCCAGATCTCATAAGGGGTTTTATCATGCAACTTATTTATCATTGATCTGTTCTGAGTGTAGCAAGCTGTATTAACTGCTTCTGCCCAAAATTTTTGTGAAATACCGGAGTAAGCAATCATAGATCTAGCAGTTTCTTTTAAAGTACGATTTCTCCTGTCAACCAGGCCGTTCTGTTGAGGAGTTCTAGCTATAGAAATCTCATGCTTTATCCCTATGTCATCCAGATAAGAAGATAATTTTTGATTTAAAAACTCGGTACCACGATCACTTCTTATCCTGTTGACTGTACAATATCTGTCATTTTGTAAACGTTTTAAAAGCCGAATCAGTTGGTCAGCAATATCAGATTTTGCTTTTAAAAACAACACCCAAGTAAATTTTGTAAAATCGTCAACAACAACTAGGGTGTAATTCGTTCCCCCTAAGCTCGTTACGGTAATGGGACCAAAGAGATCCATATGTAAAAGCTCTAAGCTTCGGGAAGAACGTTTACCACCTTTCTTTTTAAAAGTAGAACGGATTTTTTTACCAAGCTGACATGCGGCACAGATCTTGTCCTTAGAAAAATTGATTTTAGGCATACCAGAAACCAGTTCATTCTGACTCAATTTGGCAAGCGTTTTAAAGTTTAGATGATTCATTCGCTGATGCCATATCCAGCTCTTGGAAGAGTCCGCTGCAAGGCAGATCTGTTCAGATCCCATTTGTTCTGACCAATTGATAATGTAGGTATTCCCCGATCTTTTACCCACCAATACAGTCAGACAATTTGGACTCTAAACTGTGCATGTGTGCTGTTGAAAGTAATCAAATTATAGTGCAAATTATCAACAACTAAAACATCAGATATTGAAATGTTACCGTGGATAAGCTTACCCTTACCCACAGTGTTACCTTGAGCATTGTCACCAAAGACGATCTTTGCTCCTTTGTGAGGTGTCACATCTGATAGCAGCTTTGGGTTTCCAGTCATGTGTCTTGCACAGCCGCTATCCAGGTACCAAATGCTTGACTCATCTCCAGCTTTGTACCTGTTATCCTGCAATCATAAAAGCAGAGTTTGGTACCCAATTTTATTTGGGTCCAGATCGGATTACCCCTTTCGGGACCCATACATGAATTACCTTAACAGTTTTCCCAGTATGAAAGTCCATAAGGTTGTGTGCAGGAATATGGTGAGATCTGTTGAGCTTCAGTTTAGTATTTTGACCATTGAGATCTCTTCGGGGCTGAAGTTTTCTCCATTCAGATTTGACCTTCTTAGAACCACGTCTTTGTTGGTTCTGAACAAATGACTTGGATCCAGCTTTCTCCTTTTCCTTGTCAAGTCTGTTCTTTAGCCCACTAGACTTAGAGTTCTCGGGTCTGTTATAACCAATACCATCTTTCCCTTTCTTATTCAATTGCCCCGAGATCTAGTCATCATACCGTACCGACTCATATGTGTCATGTATCACACTGGCTTTGACAAAGTTCATATTTTTGAACTTATCATATGCCAGATTTGACTGAGTACAGGTCTCTCCAGAGCTGCTTTCACCAGCATTTAAACCTAAGCCAGATTTATCATTTAATGGCTTTTGGGCTTCCTGCAGCTTGATAAGAGAAACGGAAGACTGGGTCCAGGAGCTCATTACCAAATTTAACCTTTCGTTTTCTGATTCGAGCTCACAGGATCTTAATCTCAAAGATTCATTCTCAGTCTTCATCTTACTTAATTCGATTTGTAAACTGTCAGTTTCACCAAGTTGAATAGTACTTGGTTTCACTGAACCATTTTTCAAAACCATGTTTTCAGCTTTGACTTCCTTGAATGTCTGAGAAATCTTCTTGTACTCATGGACCATTTCATTTAGTGCAGTGATTAGGTCCTCCCGTGTAAATTCAGTATTTGAGAAATCGAATACCTCGTCATCTGAAGATTGGTTAGCCATTAGGCAATGAACTTCCTCCTGTTCACTGTCGCTTGAAGAAGAGTTGCTTGATGAGGAATCGGAATCTGAGTCCGCCCAGCTTTTTGTTCTTTCTTCTGCAACCAGCACTTTTCTGTCATTCTTTCAGTTGGGCCTTTTGTCAGATCTTTTCCTCATCCTTCTTTCTTTTGATCTTTCCTTGGATCTTTCATCCTTCTTCTCATCTCTTCTGGGTCTGTCCTCCTTCTTTGGTCTGTTACAGTTTGTAGCAAAATGACCTGGACGACCACAGTTGTAACAATTCATATCAGTAGATAATTTTTCAGATTTGTTAGCATTATTATAAGGGAAAGAAGGGTATAGGATTTTCTCATGAATTTCCCAAACTTTTTAACGAAGAGGGACAATGCATCATTGATGATTTGTTCTGCAGATTTGATCGTGCTTGGACTTTCATCCTTCTTCTCATCTCTTCTGGGTCTGTCCTCCTTCTTTGGTCTGTTACAGTTTGTAGCAAAATGACCTGGACGACCACAGTTGTAACAATTCATATCAGTAGATAATTTTTCAGATTTGTTAGCATTATTATAAGGGAAAGAAGGGTATAGGATTTTCTCATGAATTTCCCAAACTTTTTAACGAAGAGGGACAATGCATCATTGATGATTTGTTCTGCAGATTTGATCGTGCTTGGAGAACACTGTTCAGATGTTGCAGCAAGAGCCTTGGTTGGTTGTGAAGTTGTCGTTGCCTCAGATCTGGTCTCCAATTCAAACTCGTAAGCTTTAAGATTTGCAAAGAGATCATGTATTTCGAGCTTGTTGAGATCCTTAGATTCACGCATGGCCATCGTCTTAACATCCCACTCCCGGGGTAATGCTCTCATCACTTTTAGTGCCAACTCACGGTTGCTGTATTCTTTTCCCAGACTGGTTAGCTCAATCACCACAGCACTGAAACGCTCATCAAACTCTGTCATAGTCTCGCCCTCACGCATATTGATAGACTCGTACTTCGCTGTGCAACAGTTAGCTTGTTCTCCTTTGTTTCATCATTTCCCTCACAGATTTGAATCAGCTTCTCCCAAATCTCCTTCGCTGTGGCACAGGTTTTGATTTTGCTGAACATGTTTTTATCCAGCGTCTTATACAGATATCTCTGGCCACATTGTCCAAGTTTGCTTTCTTTTTCTCCTCGTTAGTATACTCTTGTCTCATCTTTTCTACATACTCAGGTGCACCATCAGTCTTCGTGAATGCTATGTTGATCTTCATTATTTTCATTAGTCCATCGGTAATAACCGACCACATATCATCATCTTGCGCTGCCAAATGATCTTGCATCCTTATCTTCCAATCATCGTGATCTTCCTTCAAAAACATAGGAATCTTGTTATGTGAGGTAGACATATTGAAATATATAAAGAGTAAACAACAAACTCTTCAATAACTGAGATGCGCAGGCTCTGATACCAATTGATAGGATCAATATGGATCGAAAATGGGTCTAGGAGTTCAGAAGGAGGGGGCTTGAATGAACTCCTTGAGATTTTAAATTTTCGAAACCTTAAAAAAATTTTTACAAGCGCCTCACTTAACTTAAATCTGTGTTACCAGATTTAAGGTATCTCAATCCAAAAGCTGATTTATCGACTAACAGTAAATGTGCGGAAATTAAGTCGATTAACCAGTGAACAATGTAAATGCAAAGACGAAGCAAATAATTAAAAGTGCAAGGGTCAGAGTTTGTTTCTGGAAGTTTGGATATCAAATCCTACGTCTCCCCTTATTCCTTTGCAGAAAGGTATCACTAGAAGAATTTGATGCACACAGCTCCTGTCTACACCCAGTCACCGAGCCACGCTCCAAGCGAACTCCTAGCTATCACCAATACACGCAGACGCAGCTGCTGTTTACAACTAACTTGACTTTTCTCAAACGGCTTCACGTAGCACATTTGTTACAGACTAAAAATTTGAATAATACAATGAAATACAATATAATGAGCGCTGTAAATCTTCTGGTTCTTATATCAACAAGAACTGTTTATAAAGGTAAACCAGACGATATATCTCGAAGGTAAAACTATGAAGGCTTGAACTTGAAAGTTATTCGAGATTGAGATTCTGGGACTTGGGATATTTTCGATTGAATACTTTTTGAAATCCCAGAGTGAGGAAGAAAGAGTTTTCAAATTGAATCACTGAGAGCACAAAACAGACTATTAGAGTAACGACCAAGAGAGCCTTCTTAATTTGAAACTCCAGCTATTTATACTCTTTGTCCACAACGATCAGAAAAAGTAGCCAGTAAAATATTCTCCTCTGCATCGTATCGTACAATGAAAGGTAAACAGCGCTCGTTAGGGCTAAATTGTCTTATATACCAAAATGGGCAAACATCGTATAAATCACTCTGCGTACTATGTACCTTTACCCAAAATAGCTCTGACTTTGTCTCCTTAATTCCAGGCATTTGTACGATTCCGTTACAAAGCTCTTTTCGTTAAACAGTTATTTCTCCCTGAAGTAGATAGCTCTCTGTATGTATCAAATCTGAAAAACAATCGCTGCTTGTGTATTTGTAGCTATGACACATCTCAATACATGGAGATATCTGAATGCTTGCAACATCTGAATACTTGCGACTTTTGAAAGTATATTGTTCCTAAGTCTGAGTCAAACACTTCTGACAACCTCAAATTTGATGTACTCTGTTAGCTCTGTAACCACTTTCTGAAATACTAAGATCTGAAGTAACTAGAGATAAATCTGTATACACTCTCAAATCTGAATAATACCACTTGAGTCAATATAACGGAATCTGTTACTGAGAAGTATGAATACTTTTCAATACTGAAATCCTGACCCAAATACTCAACTGATCCAAATAATCAAATCTGATTCGAAAACATCAACTCGATAATAGAATTTTGAATCTCTGATACGTAACTCAAAAAATAGATATCTTACTGTAGTTTCTGAATCAAATCTGAAAGTCTTCAAACTGAACAACTATCCCGATAACTGAATACTTGACTCGATGTCTGAAATAATCAAATCTGATTCGAAAACATCAACTCGATAATAGAATTTTGAATCTCTGATACGTAACTCAAAAAATAGATATCTTACTGTAGTTTCTGAATCAAATCTGAAAGTCTTCAAACTGAACAACTATCCCGATAACTGAATACTTGACTCGATGTCTGAACACTTCCTGATGAGTCAACTCAGAAGTCAACGCTTAACACAGAACTCTCTAAACTGGAGAACTGTAACTAAAAATCATGACGTCACGAGATCTGAAAAGTTCAATTCTCTTGTCTTCTGCGAAACTCTCAATGACGTCACGGAATCTGAAGTCTTCAATTTCTTATCTTCTATGACACTCTCAAGATCAGTTCTCAGTCTTATTTTGTTATCACCACAACTTATAAATTTTATCTTAACAAAGTCAGCTTAGTGCCCATAGCTTTGTGTAAAGTCTTCCAGAAAGCTGATCGTAAACCTTGGATCCCTATAGGATACCATTAAAACTGGAATATCATGCAGCCTCACTATTTCCTTAACATACAGCTCGGCGTATTTGTTCATATCATAGGTCGTCTTCACTGGTAGTAAGTGAGCTGATTTAGTGAGACGATCTACTATAACCCAAATGGAATTGTATCCATGGATAGTTCTGGTAATCCAACTATGAAATCCATAGCAATGCTCTCCCATTTCCATTCTGGTATGGGCAGGGGTTTCAACATTCCAGCTGGTCTTTGATGCTCTGCCTTCATCAGCTGGCAGGTTAGGCACTCTGAAACAAATCTGGAAATATCACGCTTCATACCCGGCCACCAATACAACTTTTGGAGATATTTGTACATCTTTTTACTCCATGGATGAACTGAGTATGGGGTTGTATGTGCTTCGGCCATTATCTCCGATCTCAAGGTATCTACTCGAGGAACCCATATTCGGCCCTTAAATCTAACCACTCCCCCTTCTAAGGTGCAGAGATTACCACCTTTCGCTTCGTCTTGCTTCTTTCACTTCCTCGGCTGCTCATATCTTAGCTGGCCTTCTCTAATTTGTTCTATCAACGATGATTGAAAGGAGAGGACGGCCATGGTTGTAGTACTATGATGTGGCACCAGCTCTAACCCGAAATCCTCAATCTCATAAGCTAACGGTCTCTGAGCTGTAAGCTGTGTCAATCCTATTGATTTCATACTTAAAGAATCGGCCACCACATTGGCTTTACCTGGATGATAGCTGATGGTACAGTCATAATCTTTTACCAGCTCCAACCACCTCCTCTGCCTCATGTTAAGTTCCTTCTGATCTTTTACCAGCTCCAACCACCTCCTCTGCCTCATGTTAAGTTCCTTCTAGGTGAAAAATTACTTAAGGCTCTTGTGATCTGTAATATTTCGCACTTCTACCCATATAGGTAATGTCTCCAGATATTTAAAGCAAAAACTACAGCGGCTAGCTCCAGGACATGTGTAGGGTAATTCTTCTCATGGTTCTTCAGCTACCTGGAAGCATACGCGATTACTCTTCGGTCCTGCATCAGCACAGCACCTAAACCCAGCTTGGATGCATCTGTATAAATAACAAAATTTCCTTGTCCCGAAGGCATGGTCAGCACCGGAGCTTCAATCAAAGCTTGCTTCAGTTTCTCAAAAATCATTTGACAATCAGGGGCCATTCATACTTGACTTGCTTCTTGGTCAAGGAGGTTAATGAAACATCTTTCGAAAATCCCTTAATAAAACGTCTATAGTATCCAGCAAGACCTAAAAAGATTGTAACCTCTGTAACAGTTTTGGGCACAGGCCATTGCTTCGATTTAGCTGGGGTCAACCTCTAATCCATCATTGGAAATGATATGACCTAGGAATGCAACCTTCTCCAGCCAAAACTCGCACTTACTGAACTTAGCAAATAGTTGTTTGCTCTTCAAAACTTGCAACACTGTCCTAAGATGGTTGGAGTGCTCCGCTCTGTTCTTGGATTACACTAGAATATCGTGTATAAACACTATTACAAACTGATTCAAATACGGTTGGAACACTCTATTCATCAAATCCATAAAATCTGAAGGTGCGTTGGTTAATCCAAAGGCATCACTAGGAACTCATAGTGACCATAGCGTGTTCTTAATGCCATCTTATAAATATCAGCTTGCTTGATCTTCAACTGGTGATAACCAGAATGCAGGTCGATCTTGGAAAATGCTGCTGATCCTTTCAATTGGTCGAACAAATCCTCAATACTAGGAAGGGGATACTTATTTTTAACAGTAAGCTTATTCAACTCACGATAATCTATCACAATCTCAAGCTCCCATCATTCTTCTTGACAAATAGCACAGGGGCTCCCCATGGTGATGTGCTAGGTCATATGAAGCCCTTGTCCAACAGGTCTTGGATTTACTCCTTTAGTTCCCTCAGCTTTGTAGCAACAAGTCGATAGGGTGGTCTGGAAATAGGTGCTGCTCCTGGTACTAAGTCGATCGCAAACTCTATCTCCCGGTCTGGAGGCAGCCCGTAGATGTCTTCTGGGAAGACTTCTGGAAACTCATTCACCACCTCCACCTCTGCCATCTCGGGCTTACTAGCAATAGCTAGGGACGATAAACTAGCCAATAATCCTACTCCACCCTTACTTAAGCATGTTTGGGCTTTAAAAGCTGAGACATACGAGGAAATCTTCTGAGCTGGTTAGCCTCAAACGAAAACTGGTCTCCCTTAGGTGGCTTGACCGCTACTGTTCTAAGCTTAAAATCAATTACGACTCCATACCTAGTTAACCAGTCCATTCCCAAAATCAAATCAAACTCGGGCATAGGTAAAAAAATTAAGTTAGCAGTAATCAAATGGCCTTGGAGTATGAGCTCTAAATCACAATATAAATCATGGGATACAAGCTCCTCTCCTGAGGGTATGTCACACAAAATCCTATAGACAATTTTTCCGGTCTGGAAGGTAACTTCTTAGCAAAATCTTCCGCTATAAAAAAATGGATTGCACCTGAATCTATTAGGGCAAAAGAGGGTATACCGGCAATCAAAATCTCACCTGAAACAACAGTAGTGTCTGGGTTGGCTCAGCTGTCATGACATATGCCTTGCTGGTCACCAGCTACTTCGACTTTGGACAGTACTTAGCAATGTGGCCTTGAGCACCACACTTGTAGCAGCCACTCTGACCCGCTCTACACTAACCAGGATGGTTCTTTTGACACTTGGGGAAACTGGCCGATTGTCTATGGTGGGAACTGCACTGATAGGTTAGGGTTGTAAAGGTTTCTGTTCTTGCAGCCTCTGTTGATTCCTGTTATGCTTCTTGAAAGGGCTTTGATATTTTTGCTGGAAGGTCTGCATCTTTTGATGTCGCTCCTCATCAACCTCCTTCTAGTCTTGTTCAACTCGGAGGGCCTTGTCCACAACTGTCCTGAAAACCTTAGGCTCAGCTAGCCTAATATTAAGCTTGAGTGTAGGCTTCAACAAAATGTCGCAAATTCTCTTCTGGATCCTTTCCAATTAGAGGTTAACACCCTCTCTCAAACTTGTGAACATGCTCTTGAACTGTCATGCTCCCCTGTTTCAACGTTAGGAACTCCCTCTTTAGCTCGGACCTCATATCCTCGGTGAAATATTGATCAAAGAACACTCTCTTGAACTCCTCACATGAGAGATTAGCCAGGTCCACTGTCAGCTTGACTCCCTCCCACCAAATCATAGCATCGTCTCTCAGCATATAGATGGCGCACCTGGGCCTGTCCAAATCTGGCATCTGGAGGTACTCAAATAGGACCTCCGTGGACTTGATCCAGCTTTCAGCAGCAAGCGGAGTGGTTGTGCCACTAAAATCTTTCGGTCTCTGTCGTCGGAACCTCTCTTGGGGAACTTCTTCATTGGATCCTCTGTTGGAAGATTGGTCATTACCTCTAGGGGTGTCAATTTGGGTGGGTCGGGTGGGTTCGGATCAGGTTTGGGTAAAAATAAAAAACAAAAATGCTGACCCGAACCCGAATCAACCCGAAATGTCTCAACCCGAACCCAACCCAAACCTGAAAAATCCCAACCCTAACCTGGTTTTCTTCGGGTCGACTCGGGTTGGGTTATCGGGTTACTGTCAATTTGGGTGGTTCGGGTGGGTTCGGGTCGGGTTGAGGTAAAAATAAAAAAGTCTAACCCGAACCCGACCCGAACCCGAACCAATGCAAATGTCTCAACACGAATCCAACCCGAACCTGAAAAATCTCAACCCTAACCCGATTTTTTTCGGGTCGACTCGGGTCGGGTTGTCGAGTCGGGTTACATTTTGACACCCCTAATTACCTCGGCTTGATTTTTCTACCAGCTGCTCTAGAAGTTGGATCATTCAAGCTAAAACACGGGTGTTGTTGTCTGGGTTGTTCTCCTCTACAAGGTTGCTTATCCTACCCCTCCTTTTACCTGCCATATTGATCTAAAGCTCGAATTCCACCACAATTGAAAATCAGAAACTCAAAAGAGAATGACTCTATGACATAGCAATAAAACTCAAAGTTCAGGAGATGCGGTCGGCGAGAACTGTCCCAGATTGGAAATGTGTGTTTATCTCTAGGACCATGCTTTGATACCAAGTTGTGGCGCCCTCACTCGAGTGAGTCAACGGTGGAGTAAAAAGATTAAAATGGAAAGATGAAAGGGCTAAATGCATAAATTGGAAGCTGTATTTCCTTCTAGGACTTGAATTATAGAATAGTTGATACGAACAACATTAAGGTCAGCTTTGGAGTACAAAAATTTCGTTCGAATTACAAACAGGATATTACAACTTCTTGAATTCTATATGAATCCTCTATTGTTGTAATAGATCTTAATACAGTTTTGAAAAGATCAAATACAACAACATGAAAACACTGGCCTTCAATAACACACACGCCCCCAAGCTGGTTTAGCTCGCACATCCAGCCTGCCCCTGAGCTGCCTCACCTGCTCCAGGAAAACTAATGAGCCTAGGGGCTCAACAAGTAAAAAGTGAGGATAACAAGATAACATAATGCAAGCATAAATATAACTAAAGACATAATTTAAAGGAAGTCAACTTAAGCTCAAATCTTTCTCCTAAAAAAATCAGATCGGGACATCAACCAGGATCACCTTTTTTTCTATGTGACGTATGGCCTAGAATCTCTCCTTAGGTCCTGGCGCTTAATCAAGCTAACATCTAAATTCAGGAACTGGGGAAATAAATCCCAAATTAACTGTGAAAGCGATTATAGTTTGCTACAATAATCTTGCCCCTTTCCTCATGAAGGGGCACTCTGATCCATCAACCAGCTCACTCACCCTTCATGTAGACCGTCAGTTATCTATGCCATAAATCCTTTAAAACTGAAATTCTCTTCCTTTAAACTGATGAAATATCTTTTAAACAATGCGCTTGATCGGAGGCCGATCACTTAAACTTGTGGGGTTCACTTCTTTAAAACTCATTTAACTTTTAAACCTCACTGAGTGTACAGCTGGGCTTCGAGTTGGTGGTAACTGAAAACCAGCTCGGGTGAATAATTGAAGAACATTGTGTAAAGGAGTTAACAATTATCTAAATAAGGAAGTAATGGATTATCGATTACTGGTCTTGGAATTATTCCGTGAAATCTGTTCAATGAAAGTGAAGAGCTGAACTCGAGAAAAGGTAGTCCAGCACGGACGCAAGCTGGATCAGCTCGCGTCTGGGTAGTCAGCTCGGGTAAAAAGGTTAAACATTTTCAACTCAATTTTCGATAGACCAGCTCAGCTGGAGGGTACTGCACGGGATAAATCAGCTCAGCTGAAGGGTATGGTACCAGCTTGGAATAAATCAGCTCAGCTGGAGAGTACTGTACCAGCACGGACAATCTCTAAACAGACCAGCTCAGCTTATCCAATCAGAACATAGATCAAACCAGCACGACTTATCCGTTCAGAGCCATATCCAGAACTCTACAGTACATCGGAACTACTAAGATTTTCCATGGTTCATATGGAAACTTGAACCTGTACATCTCAGTGTTTATGAAATACAACATCGTTCTTAATGAAAGACAAATTGGTGAGTTTTCTCAAAACTTTAAACATCGCTGCTTTGAACCCATAACTTTCATACTTCTAACCTTTGAATAAAACGTGAACAGGAACTGAACTGCAACTTACACATGCAGCAGGCAAACAATCAACATGAAACAAAGAAACAATATATTATATATATTCCAGATGCAGCAAATAATCAGCTTTACTTGCCTTAACTGAGAATCATGAAGAACAGAGGATCTCGACTGAATGTCACCACAAACACAAGCTTTCTATCTTTTCATGAAAATGAGCTCTATAATTCTCAAAATATCATTTTGTAAGAAGGATGACTGGTAGTAGGTAAATCTATAAGAGGCATGGGTCACCTCTCCAACACACATAATTTATCAAAAAACCCCTACTACATCTTTAAATTTTGAAATCTACTACTATAATTTTGTTGAAAACTGGACTCACATATCCAAAGCATTTTTTAAAAAAAACACTGTTAGCTCGGGTTTGTGCTTGGGGCGCATACTTTCGGGAACCTTCTTGATTGTACTTCTAAGCTGGAAGAGAAGAAATCAGTTTAGGTAAAAGAACCAGCTCGAAAGATAGCTGGAAGCGCAAATATCTAAACAGTCATTCAAAAGAAAAAGGCTAACAAATGTGGTCCTACGGATTTTGTGGCGTAACATACTGTCCTGTCCATGCCGTGGGGAAATTTTTCCATTTCCAATGCATGAAATCGAGGCTTCCCAACATTCCAGGGAAGCCACGTTTTTACACCGATACGCAGTAGCCTATCAATATCGGAAGGGGTCGGTGACCTTAGATAGCGCTCTGCAAAAACATCTACAACATCTCTACAAAACGTTGAAGGCTTTGAATTGTGGTTGATTCTCCAATCTTTATATATTCATCCGTAGCATCAGTCGGTGTACCATATGCCAACATCCACATTGCAGCTGTAATTTTCTGATTAGTTGAAAGTCCAACTCGACCGAGATCATCTACTAGTTGTTTGAAGGAACGATCGTGATTCTTTACAGCATCAGTAAAAGTTGTGTGAAGTAACGGTCGTGATTGGATCAGATTTCATTTAATCATGACCGTACGTTCCTTATCCTAACTAATCCTATCTACGCACCATTGGATCAGATTTCATTCAAACGTGAGTTTTATGTTTGACCTGATCGCAAGCTGGGTTGACCTTGAGATCTGAGTGCATGAGTTGATCTAGAGATCTGGGTGCGTGAGCCGATCTGGAAACATGAACTGATCTAGAAGCGTTGTGAACTGTTGGAAACTTCAAAAGTTTCTTAAATCAACACAATCTGACCTTAGTGAAGTACTCCAAGCTGATCTATGCACTGCTAGCTGAGAAGAAAGTACCACACAACTTGTGACAACAGCTCATAATCCGCAACCTGAAACAGCTCGCAACCTGAAATAGCTCGCGTCCTGCCTGATTTCATCCAGCCCACGAGCCCACTGCTCGTGGCCTAAATCAGCTCTAAGCTGAACTGCCTCTTTGAGCATGGATGGAGTGAGATCTCTGAGCTGGACACGGGTTTAATCTGTCCTCGAAGTGTAGTCTGAGTGAGCGTGATCTTAGAAGTGAGCGGGAGCAGTTGTTCGCGCTAGCTGACTGAATCAGCATGTTGTTGCCGAGTTGGTCGGTGCACCGTTGGATATGATTTCATTAAATCATCACCGAACGTTCCTTATCTTATATAATCCAATATACTCACCGTTGGATCAGATTTTATTCAATCATCATCGCACATTCCTTATCTTATCTGATCAAATCTACTCAGCGTTAGATCTGATTTCATTCAATCGTGACCGTACATTCCTTATCGTATCTGATCATATCTACTCACATTTGGACAGTTTTCATTCAATAATCAGTGTACGTTCCTTATATTATCTGATCAAATCTACTCACCGTTGGATCATATTTCATTCAATCATCACCGTACGTTCCTTATCTTATCTGATCAAATCTAATAATATTCAATCTATAAATAGAATTACATACACCTCTGTAATATTATTCATGCTGAGCTATATCTCAGTTATCTCCCACCATATTTCAGTTTCAATGGCTTTCAGTGCACGGAGTTCTTCTTATTCTTATCAAGAATATATACACCTCTGTCATCTTTATCTTTACATTTCCCAAGATCCTATCAAAGGCATAAATCAATCTCGAAACCAATTTTGGACTCGTGTTGAGGAAAGCTACAACAATTCAAGGATATCCTATATGACTGAAGTACGCAACAAAAGATCAGTGCAATCTCGTATGCAGATAATATTGACTGCAGTTAGTAAATTAAAAGGATGCATCCAACAAGTTGAACAACTCAATCCTACCGGTGCCTCAGAAATAGATATTGTGAGTTACATTAAAGCTTATATGTTATGTTTTTGTGGGTACTTTTTATTATTTACAATAATTTTAACATATTTATATAGATGATCTGTGTGAACGAGCTAATGAAACAAGATGAGAATTTCAATAAAGGCTTTAATTTGATCATGTATGGTCAATTATGAAAGATATGGAGAAATTTACAGCTTCCTCAAACCCGTCAAGGACTCCAGTTGAAAAGAATGTTGCACTTTACGATTCACCACAATCAGACACACAAGTTGCTGATTCTCCCAAATCAGCATCTCCGGGCTTATCTCAATTTGAACTTAACCTCAGTGATGAAAATATTGGTGGTGATTCATCGCAAAGACCACTTGGAGTGAACAAAGAAAAGTTAAAAAAGAAGAAAGAAGAATTTTTGTCACAAACAATTGAATCAATGAGAGCAGGACAAGAAAAAATCCTTGAAATGATAAAACATGGAACGAAATGTCGTGAACAAATCAATCAAATGCAAATCCAACGCGTGCAACAAACTCAATGAAAATTGGAACAAAATGAAACCAAAATAGAACGAAATCGACAACTACTGGAACTAACAAGGTTTCAAGAAGAAAAAAAAATTTTGTTAATCGATCTTAACTCTATTGAAGATCCGTTATTGCGTGAAAATTTTTGGGGAGAACAATTGAGAATTCTGAATGAAAGGGATGAAAGGAAACGTGCACGTGAAACTCCCAACTACGACAAATACTTCGGAGATATTGGAGGGTCTTCATCCTACTTACCGGAGTTTTAATATTTTCGTGCCTTTATCATCCTGATTTTAATTTATTTATGTATTGTGTTGTGATTTTCTTTTCGATAATAAAGTCTTTTCCAAAAGCGCTGTTTCTATTTTATTGTGTTGTTAGTTATCTCAATTTTGATAAGTTACTTCATAATTCAATATCCAGCAGATCTAGATCAGTAAGATTTAATTTTACTTCGAACATATAAGAACACAACATCGTAGAGCTTAAGCAGATTAGATTAGAGCATCGCAGAACAGACTAGTGCATTGCAGATTAGCTTAGAGCATTGGAGATCAGCTTAGAGTTTAAGAAGATCAGAGTAGAGCATCACAGAACAGACTAGAGCGATATAGATCAGCTCAGAGCATTTCCATCAGCTCAGCACGTCGAACATCAACTCAGAGCATTGCAGAACAAACTAGAGCATCACAGATCAGCTTAGAGCATTGCAGAACAGACTAGAGCATCTGTTGATATGATTAGAGCGACACAGAATAGACTAGAACATCGCCGATCAGCTTAGAGCTTAAGCAGATCATATTAGAGCATCACAGAACAGACTAGAGTAATATAGATCAGCTCAGAGCACTTCAATCAGCTCAGCACGCCGCAGATCAGCTCAGAGCATTGCTGAACAGACTAGAGCATACATTTAATCTTAGAGCATTGCAGAATAGACTAGAGCATCGCAGATCAGATTAAAGCGATGCAGAACAGACTAGAAAATTTCCGATCAGTTTAGAGCATCGGAGATCAGCTTAGAGCTTAAGCAGATCATATTAGAGCATCCCAGAATATACTAGAGCGATATAGATCAGCTCAGAGCATGTCAATCAGCTTAGCACGTCACAAATCAGCTCAGATTATTGCAGAACAAACTAGAGCATCACAGATCAGCTTAGAGAATCACAGAACAGACTAGAGCATTGTAGATCAGATTAGAGCGACGCAAAACAGACTAGAACATCGCCGATCATCTTAGAGCATCGGAGATCATTTTAGAGCTTAAGAAGATCATATTAAAGCATTTCAGAACAGATTAGAGTGATATAGATCAGCTCAGAGCATGTCAATCAGCTCAGCACGTCGCAGATCAGCTCAGAGCATTTCAGAACAGACTAGAGCATCGTAGATCAGCTTAGAGCATTGCAGAACAGAATAGAGCATCACAGATCTTATTAGAGCGATGCATAATAGACTAGAACATCTTCTATCAGCTTAGAGCATCGGAGATCAGCTTATAGATTAAGTAGATCAGATTAGAGCATTGCAGAACAGACTGGAGCGATATAGATCAGCTCAGAGCATGTCAATCAGCTCAGATTAAGTCCATCAGTTCAGAAAGTCGCAGATCAGCTCAGAGAAAGTCAATTAGCTTAGAGCGTCGCAGTTCAGTTCAGAGCAAGTAGATCAGTTTGGAGTGAAGCAGTTCAACCCAGAGCAAGCTGAACAGATTAGATCGACATGGAATTTCAGAGATTGGAGCTGTGTAATCAAAACAGAGCTTACAATTGAAGGAAGCAGCATAGAGATTATTCAGATCGGAGCTTCGTAGAAAGGACATCTGTAATAGACTATGGAAACGAACAGCTCAGAGCGAAGACAGAACAGAGAAGAGCTCATAGTTAACGAACAGCTTTTAGCTTAGAGCATATAAGTTTTTAGATCAGAGCGTGAAGCGTGAAGAGTTCAGTTTCCAGATCAGGTTAGAATTGAATATCATATCAGAACGTGAATCAGCAGGGAACAGATCATATAGTTATGAGATCGCTAGAACAGCTTACAGAATTTACGTAGCAGCTCAGAGCTTGCTTTCAGAATATGCGAACAGCTCACAGCGTACATCATTCAGACTGTAAGTGAAGCTATCAGACCATATCAGAAAATAAACAAAAAAAATTTGCAGTTAAATCACAAAAGCAAATCCCAATAAAAATTTGATGTAAAAAAACAACCCAACAAAAATGAAGAAACAAATTTAAAATCAATAAATTATACACATAAAAAAAAGAAAAAAAAAACAACACTATCCTACAGTGTAAAAAAAAAAACAATGCTACCCTTAGTCCATCTCCAACCGAGCACTATCTTAGTGTTATAGCGTTGATAAATCAATTCCAACCCAACGCTATCTTCAACGCCAATTTGGTGGAGATGTACAGTGTTGCACCAAATTTGGTGCAACACTGTAACGATAGCGTTGTTTTTTATTTTGTTTTTTTTATGTGTATAATTTATTGATTTTAAATTTGTTTCTTCTTTTTTGTTGGATTGTTTTTTTGCATCAATATTTTTACTGGATTTGCTTTCTTATTTAATTGCAAAAAAAATTTTTCCGTTTTTTTATTTTCTGATCTGGTCTGACAGCTTCACTTCCAGTCTGAATGTTGTATGATGTGAGTTGTTCGCCATATTCTGAAAGCAAGCTCTGAGCTTCTACGTAAATTCTGTAAGCTGTTCTAACGATCTCAAAACTATCTAATCTGTTCTCTGCTGATTCCTTGTTTGATCTGATATTCATTTCTAACCTGATCTGGAAACTAAACTCTTCACGCTTCACGCTCTGATCTGAAAACTTATATGATCTAAGCTGAAAGCTCGTTAACTATGAGCTCTTCTCTACAATATCTTCGCTCTGAGCTGTTCGTTTCCATAGTCTACTACAAGCTGGCCTTTCTATGAAGCTCCGATCTGAATAATCTCTATGCTGCTTCCTTCACTTGTAAGCTCTGTTTTGATTACACAGCTCAAATCTTTGGAATTCCATGTCGATCTATCCGTTCTGCTTGCTCTGAGTTGAACTACTTCGCTCTAAACAGATCTGCTTGCTCTAAGCTGAACTACGACGCTCTAAGCTGATTGACTTGCTCTGAACTGATCTGTTACTTTCTGAACTGATGGACTTGCTCTGAACTAATTGTCATGCTCTGAGCTGATTGGCATGCTTTGAGCTGATCTATATCCCTCTAGTCTATTCTGCGATGCTCTAATCTGATCTGCTTAAGCTCTAAGCTGATCTCCGATGTTCTAAGCTGATCGGTGATGTTCTAGTCTATTTTGTGTCGCTCTAATCTGATCTGCGATGCACTAGTCTGTTCTACAATGCTCTAAGCCAATCTGCGATGTTCTAGTCTGTTCTGCAATGCTCTGAGCTGATCTACGACGTGCTGAGCTGATTGTCATGCTCTGAGCTGATCTATATCGTTCTAATCTATTCTGCGATGCTCTAATCTGATCTACTTAAGTTCTAAGCTGATACTTGATGCTCTAGCTGATCGGTGATGTTCTAGTCTGTTCTAGTCGCTCTAATCTGATCTGTGATGCTCTAGTCTGTTCTACAATGCTCTAAGCTGATCTGTGATGCTCTAGTCTGTTCTGCAATGCTCTAAGCTGATATGCGATGTAGTGAGCTGATTGACATGATCTGATCTGATCTATATCGCTCTAGTATGTTCTACGATTCTCTAATCAGAGCTGCTTAAGCTCTAAGCTAATCGGAGATGTTCTAGTATGCTCTGTGTTGCTCTAATCTGATCTGTGATGCTCTAGTCAATTCTGCAATGCTCTAAGCTGATCTGCGATACTCTAGTATGTTCTGCAATGCTCTGAGTTGATCTGCGATGTGCTGAGCTGATGGAAATTGTCAGGCCCGGTGCGCTAAACCAAGGATTAACAAATCAATTAATCACAAATATGCGGAAACATCAAAATCAGGGCTTAAAAATTTTTTGAAATGTTGGGCCTGATCCAAAACATCAATCTTAAAATAGTTCATAATCAAAATACGAGTTTAACTCAAAACTCACAACACAACAGGTAGACAACATGTGAGGCTCTCTGCTCAAAATTAAGTTTCTAATCTCAATCAGTGGATGATTAATTTAAACTAACCAAGTTTATTAAATTCAATCTGGTTTATAAGAATTTAAACAACAGAAGCTTAAAGATTTCAGCTTGTATCGTAAACGTTATTCATTTATGAAAATACTTCATTGTTCTCGGTAGGTACAAGCTAAATTTACTAATACACGCTCGATTCTTACATACAAAACCAGACTTGAGCAACCTAAGACCAACTGTCATTCTTCCTGCTGCTGACTCATCGTCTAGGTAGATAATTCTCGATACCCTTGGTTACTCCCCACAAGTTTCTTCCTCCTGTTGTCATGCACACACACAAAACAAAACAACAGCCGGATAAACTCCGGTGAGAATCATCTCAGTATAATCAACAGGCATGAACAATAGCAAGAAAATTAATAACAGTTTATCAACTGTAAAACAAATGCAATGCAATAAAATTATTTCATTTCTTTTCTTCGACTCAGAATTGATTCCATTTCAGTTCGATGCCATCAAGATGTTGGGATCCGGATCACGCCCCCCGGCGAGGCAGCGGAAGAACAAAATCATGTGCCAGGAGACGATCAATACGATATAAACAAAAGCATACTATGACATTCATAGGGTGTTTTAAAGGAATACCTTGCTAGCAACTCGTGCCTGGCTCCAACCGGAATTGCAAGAACGCCGGCTCTTCACGGTAGGTGGCGGTAGATCCGTCAATCAGGTCCACGACCGGAAACGATCTCCCTCCAATCAGCCTGCACTAGAAGGCTGAAGGATTTTATCGCCAACGGATTCTCCTCGAAAAACTAGCCGGAACAAGTCCGACGAGCGGCGGCGGCGGCGGCGACAAGCGGCGGCGTGAGGGGAGGAGAGGAAGGGCGGCGGCTATTGATCCTTAGGGTTAGGGTTTAGAGTCTAATGATCAAGTGTTATGAAGTCTAGGCTTAATTCTACCTTAAGTAGAATTAAAGGTGGACTTGGACCGGCCCAACGGGCCCGGGTCCAATGGATGAACATTCAGTTCATCCCCATCACCGAGACTTCATTATAACTCCGATCGCTGATCAGATCGGACCGATCGACTCAGTTTCCAAAACTGAATGCTATGATCTGAAAAACCATTTTTCAGAACCCCAGTGCAAAATGACCGTTTTGCCCCTCAACATCGGCAAATCACGATTTGACCTCTGTTGACTTTTTAGGAAGTCTCACTCCCAAAATCCTCTTCTCATGCTCAACACATTGAGCTGAGCATCCGTGCGGGAATCTCGAATCCAGTACTTGTGTGACCCTCAATGGTTCAGGGATACAGCTAGCCGTGGGCCCACAACCATTGTGGCTCCGGAATCACAATTCCGGTCCTGCCCAACGGATCATGGTAAGAGCGTCTAGCAACATCGCTCCATGATCCCCTAGGTATCACTGATAGTGCCTGCAAGAACCAGTTGGTCGTGGTTAGCGTATAGTACGGTCCTTTCAATCCATATATCCCGATCAGATCAACGACCATTGGTAAATCGAGAGTCGCTATAGATCCGATAGCTATGCATACATCTTGGAGATCGAATAGTGACATCGCGAGTGCAACTAGGTAAACACATTTACCTAAAACACTTCTAGTACGCTGGCCAGAGATTTATACACTATTATCCCCTCA
>KV003555.1:153687-189535 GCA_001598015.1 Dorcoceras hygrometricum | reverse complement strand
ACATGCATCGGGGTCTCACCTAATCCCGACGCCTTATGACCCCAAGTGAGTCGGCAAACGGGTCAAAGTGAGACGCCTATCATGTAGAGTCTCAATGACGTTTCGAGTCGTGAGGACTAATCAGTACAACCAATACCTCGGACTTATCCATTCGACAAATGGTAACCACTTGGAAAGTCCGAAGGAGGGTAGTTCGATAGATCACCAGGTCACTATCTATCTGCATGCTCAGAACATCACAATGCTCCCTACCAATTAAACATGGTACTTCACATCGCAGATACTAATCTCGAACTCGGGCGGCCTTATCCTCATTTTGACGGCCCAATCGACTAGGAACATGTTCAGAGTACACAGTGACTATTAGATGTGTTTCATGATAGCCGTCATACCCACTATCACATCTAACATACACTTTAGTGTATTCTAGGTCTTTACTCAACGCAATTGTTAATCATTATACACACAATGAAAGTAAAGAATGCCATATAAATAAATGCGAATATCATATATAAAGATTGTCATATACAAGAGTCTATGAACCCACACGCCACAAGTTGGCTAGTTGGGCATCTACTCTAACATAAGATTCGTATCCAATCTTGACATGAATATTCATCTATCGAAACCATCTCCGGCTTCGAAAATCAGGCCAACTCAGTCCTGGGCATTAGAATCAATTCTTCTCTTCGTTATGCAATGTCATGCAAATATGAAAGATCCACTACCTGTGATGGATCGACACATACACAATTCAAGTTCTAAAAATCAAGAACAGTAATCAAACATGTATGTGATTTCAGCGGGATACTCAAGAAATATCATTCTCGAGTAGTCTAATCCCTGACTCTTCTGTCAAATTATACCTTAATCCTCTGTTTTCGAAGTACTTCACTCAGTGTTCTTAAGTTCTGTTCAGCACTTCCTGAGACCTTCACAGAATCAAAGTCCGATATCTGTAGTCAAGATGTTCTCAATATTTCAAATCCAATCGTATTTATAGACAACGGTCTCTGTTTTTCTGCAGCATTTCCAACGTGTTCAATTCGAATTCCACGTGTCATGCTGAGTATTTATCAACCGTTATAGGATAAAGTCCACCGATCGATATAGGATAAACTCCCACCGCTTCAAATCCCGCTTTTTTGATCAGTAGGTAGAGCGTATCCACTGTTCTTTGTGGTATCAAGAAAGCCTCGCGACTGATGCTACTAAGTCGCACGACTAGAAGCCGTAGCTCTATTCCGTTGGTGTAATATTTAGTCGCAACAAAACCAGCTTTCTCAATCCGTTGTCACACAACCAGTCGCTGTATGTCAATATAAACAGCTGATTCCCGATCTCCACTGAAAGCACTCACCAGCTGGTCACACTAAAAGATTTCATCGTTAAACAAACTCAGTCGCTGTTCAAAATAATCATATTTCATTCCCTCGACTGAAAGTATCATCCTCTTGTTATTCAGCAGAAGCAACAACCAGTCGTCGCAAGAATCCAGTCGTAACATTTCGAAATCAAAACGATGTCGTTACAACTAATCTCAACGACGTCGTAACGTACAATCACACCTCTACTGAAAGAAAACCAACAGCTGGTCATTCTAATAATCCACCGACTTATTTCGCTACGTTATTCAAAACGACATCAGATCAAGATTCCTGTTTCATAAGTTAAAACGATGTCGCATTGTTCCCTCTGCTGGAACCACGTTTCACATACTTGCCTCGACTGATTTATGTTCACAAGTATAACTACGACGTCACGCCTTCGTCATCAAAACCAATCGACATACTAACAAACCAGCAGGTGCATACACCAGCAGGTGCGTACAGAACTCTCGCTGCTGGTTCCCACGTGCGTAACAGTAACCAACACGTGGCGCTTCCTCTATAATCCTTGTATTCGCGCGTCTGCTTCCAGCTGCAACCAACACCAGCGCTTCGACTGAATTTCAAAATTCGACCAGTCGCGAGCTACAGTATCATTGACCCTCGTTGACTTTGCTACAGTAACCTGCTGCTGGACGTTTTTATCCTAAGTTTTCGATGTAATAATTTCGGGCATTACATTTCTCCCCCTCTAAAAATTCGAGTTCGTCCCCGAACTCATCAGCAGTCGCTATATGCATATAGGAATCATGCAGTAACAAAACTTCGGATCAATTAACACATAAGCAGGAAAATTGCACAAATAGCAGTTAACTGCAATAACATCATCAGGAACTGCTTGTGCTGGTTCTTCCGTCAAAGCAAACACTCTTGCTTGCTGTTTAGGAGGTTGACTTACTGTTTGGCTTCCTCCTTGTCTACCCTGCTGCTGATTCTGGGGTTGAAATGAATGTACAGAGGAGGCTTGCCTTTCTGGCATTGGCATTGTTCTCGCTGTTCCCGGATTCTGTATGTTCCCAGAATCACGTTGAGGACAAATTCATACAAAATGTCCAGGTTGATTGCAATTATGGCAAAGACCAGACACTCCTCTACATTGTTCTGTAGCATGTCTGCCTCCACACTTGGTACATTAATCACCAAATTTCTGTCCAGCTCCCAGTTGTTTGAATTCACTTGAACTGGAGGAGCTACTGGTACCTGAACGTTTAAATTGTTTTCCTAGTCCTGTAAAGAAAGTTTTATTTCCACTACTACTGTTTCCAGCATCAAATCGAGGGGGTGGTGGAATCTATGGGTTCTCTTGTGCTGCTTTGGCTGCTGCTGGCACAAATTGTGCTCTTCGCTGCCTTAGCAATCCAGCTTCTACTCCTTTTGCTCGATTCAACGCATCGGCAAAAGTATTTGGTCGACCAGTGTTCACCAAAGTAAACACGTCAGGATTCAGACCATTGATAAACTGATCAGCTTGTGCTTCATCGCTGATAGCAACATGTGGCGCAAATTTAAGCAAGCTGGTAAATTTAGCAACATATTCTTCAATAGTCAATGGCCCCTGTCTCAGGTTTGCAAATTCTGCCCCTTTATCCTTCCGATACGAAACGGGAAAAAATCTTTGATAGAAAGCTGTTCGAAATACTGCCAAAGTAATCACAGTACCCTGATTCTCAAGCGCTTTCTTGGTTGCTATCCACCAACTCTTACCCAGACCATGCAACTGGTGAACTATCAGTTTTACCCGACGATCATCGGTATAATCAAGTGCTTCAAATAATTGCTCAATATCTTCCAACCAGTTCTCACATTCTATCGCATTCTCTGTTCCTACCAACGTTGGTGGTTTAAACGACTGGAATCGTTTCAACAGCGTTTCCATCGGGGTAGCAGCTGCATTCAACGCCTCATTAGACGTACTACCCTGATCTGTCTGCCGGTTCGTTGTTCTTCGAGGAGGCATATCTAGGAATCAAACAGACTTGTTTATCATGTCTCATCAATCAAGAACAAGCCAGTCTCAGTCCCTCCTCTGATTAGCATACATGAATGTACTGCTGCTCAAGAGATCGAGTTCTGATTCATACTTCACTAATACATGCTATTAATCACTTCCAAAGCATGTAAGTTGCATAACTCTTCGGTATATTCTTACCATTATTCACCATAATCATGTGATATAAATTCAAAAGCAGTAAGACATATACCACACAAGCATGCAATTCATTTGTCTATTTAATCTACTCAGTCAGGAAGAACTCGATCTACCCCCACTCATCTAATTCAATAATTTTAATGATGCAGTAGGCTCTGATACCACCTGTTGTGAGGCTCTCTGCTCACAATTAAGTTTCTAATCTCAATCAGTGGGTGATTAATTTAAACTAACCAAGTTTATTAAATTCAATCTGGTTTATAAGAATTTAAACAGCAGAAGCTTAAAGATTTCAGCTTGTATCGTAAACGTTATTCATTTATGAAAATACTTCATTGTTCTCGGTAGGTACAAGCTAAATTTACTAATACACGCTCGATTCTTACATACAAAACCAGACTTGAGCAACCTAAGACCAACTGTCCAAAAAAATACAACTATCAGCTGGTGTTCATTCTTCCTGCTGATGACCCATCGTCTAGGTAGATAATTCTCGCTACCCTTGGTTACTCCCCACTAGTTTCTTCCTCCTGTTGTCATGCACACACACAAAACAAAACAACAGCCGGATAAACTCCGGTGAGAATCATCTCAGTATAATCAGCAGGCATGAACAATAGCAAGAAAATGAATAACAGTTTATCAACTGTAAAACAAATGCAATGCAATGAAATGATTTCATTTATTTTCTTCGATCTCAGAATTGATTCCATTTCAGTTCGATGCCATCAAGATTCGTATCTGATCTTGACATGAATATTCATCTATCGAAACCATCTCCGGCTTCGAAAATCAGTCCAACTCAGTCCTGGGCATTAGAATCAATTCAATTCTCTTCGTTATGCAATGTCATGCAAATATAAAAGATCCACTACCTGTGATGGATCGACACATACACAATTCAAGTTCTAAAAATCAAGAACAGTAATCAAACATGTATGTGATTTCAGCGGGATACTCAAGAAATATCATTCTCGAGTAGTCTAATCCCTGACTCTTCTGTCAAATTATACCTTCGTTCCTCTGTTTTCGAAGTACTTCACTCAGTGTTCTTAAGTTCTGTTCAGCACTTCCTGAGACCTTCACAGAATCAAAGTCCGATATCTATAGTCAAAATGTTCTCAATATTTCGAATCCAATCGTATTTATAGACAACGGTCTCTGTTTTTCTGCAGAATTTCCAACGTGTTCAATTCGAATTCCACGTGTCATGCTGAGTATTTATCAACCGTTATAGGATAAACTCCATCGCTTCGATATAGGATAAACTCCCACCGCTTCAAATCCCGCTTCTTCGATCAGTAGGTAGAGCGTATCCACTGTTCTTCGTGGTATCAAGAAAGTCTCGCGACTGATGCTACTAAGTCGCACGACTAGAAGCCATAGCTCTATTCCGTTGGTGTAATATTTAGTCGCAACAAAACCAGCTTTCTCAATCCGTTGTCACACAACCAGTCGCTGTATGTCAATATAAACAGCTGATTCCCGATCTCCACTGAAAGAACTCACCAGCTGGTCACACTAAAAGATTTCATCGTTAAACAAACTCAGTCGCTGTTCAAAATAATCATATTTCATTCCCTCGACTGAAAGTATCATCCTCTTGTTATTCAGCAGAAGCAACAACCAGTCGCCGCAAGAATCCAGTCGTAACATTTCGAAATCAAAACGATGTCGTTACAACTAATCTCAACGACGTCGTAACGTACAATCACACCTCTACTGAAAGAAAACCAACAGCTGGTCATTCTAATAATCCACCGACTGATTTCGCTACGTTATTCAAAACGACATCGGATCAAGATTCCTGTTTCATAAGTTAAAACGATGTCGCATTGTTCCCTCTGCTGGAACCATGTTTCACATACTTGCCTCGACTGATTTGCGTTCACAAGTATAACTACGACGTCACGCCTTCGTCATCAAAACCAGTCGACATACTAACAAACCAGCAGGTGCATACACCACCAGGTGCGTACAGAACTCTCGCTGCTGGTTCCCACGTGCGTAACAGTAACCAACACGTGGCGCTTCCTCTATAATCCTTGTATTCGCGCGTCTGCTTCCAGCTGCAACCAACACCAGCGCTTCGACTGAATTTCAAAATTCGACCAGTCGCGAGCTACAGTATCATTGACCCTCGTTGACTTTGCTACAGTAACCTGCTGCTGAACGTTTTTATCCTAAGTTTTCGATGTAATAATTTCGGGCATTACACAACATGTCGTAAATCAACTACAGATCTCCAAATAAGATATAAAGGCACAGGACATCCCCTGGCTCAATATTAATACATAAAACTGGGACTCAAATCAGAAAAGGGTATCGACCAGCTGAAGCTCCATTCTGTACAGCCTGGTTACCTGAAGAACCTGCCAAAACCAATACAGACCAAGGCAGCCCAAAACAGGGAAAAGTAAATAGGTCAAACCTCAGTACGAAGAGCAATCTAAAAACAGCAAATCATGCAACATGTTATACTTCAAGTTATGAAATGCATGATGGCTATCAAAGGAATCGGTCAAAAAGGCCAACGACTCAGCTGGCAAATCTCGAATGAGCCTCAAACACCACGCACAGCCAATCAGCCGGTGGAAATCATCGGTCCGTGATATTCGGGCCTATCAGCCATCACAGCTCGGTGGTCTTCAGGCACGAAACTCAGTCGGCCACCACTCCGATGATAGCATTTGACCTTTCAAGTGTGAAAACTCGATCGGCCGATCACAATGCTAGCTCGACTCAGGTCATCAATCGAACATCAGGCTCAATATGTATGCATGAATGCCATTCATTAATCATATACTAATGCATACAATAATCAGTACGTAGAACAGATCATAAACAAGAGCACAGTCAATCAAATCTGTTCACAGAGTCACAAGATCACAGCATACAGACTCACAACAAGAAATATAAACATGTCCATGCCCAAAGCTGTTTACAGGAGCTCAATCCATACCTCAAACCAGCTTAAACCTCAATCAGATCTCACCAGAGCAGGGCACCAACAACCTGCTCAAGTCTGCTTCCTCGCTGACTCACGGAGAAGTTTAACAGAAGCTGCCTAAGCTTAAATCTGAACAAAACAACTAACCATTCAATTCAACACTAAGCCAAATCTTCTTAGTTCCTACGGTTAAGGTTCCAGACTACTCAAAACTATTCAACAAGGCTCTACTAGCTCTAACGAAGCTAGGATGGAAAGAATCACTTACCTAGAAGCTCAAATCTGAACGGGGCAAACCATCGACTGGAAGTCGCGAAGATATTCGAACCTGCAACTACTTCGCTCCTCTTCCACAAGTCGATCTACAACCCCAAACTGGTATCAATTGAATGAGCTAAGCAAGACGAACCCAGCGCCACCAATCTTACTCAAACAACGGCGGGAATCGATGGCAATCTAACGGAGAAGGGTTCGGATGAAACGTAACAATCAAGGGTTATCGAGAAAAAGATAGGAAATTGTCGGGTTGAAAAATGACGAAGTGTCGATCGTTACTTAGCATATAAATCCTTCAGAAAATGCTACAGAGAAAGTCAACATAGACTTATTCAGATCTCTTCAACAACTCAGATCTTAGCGCTAAGGCAAAAGTCCCTCAGATATGGCCTCAGCGACAACTCAAATTTGGCTTCGCTACACTACACAAGCGCTACTAATAAAACGACGTATCTTAGGGTTCCCGCTTACTAACGCTAAACGACGTCGCGCTGTCTCCATATCTGAAGCAGATCTCACACACTCAAACCCGCTAACGCTCATCCAGATCTGACCAAATCTGTTAACAACGAACAAACCAATTTTCATCGCACTTCTCATTCCCTCGCGCGGGCACATCCAAATCTGAATTCCAACGATCTTCGATACACCAAATCTGTCTAGAGAGATAACTCTCTCCCTTACCAACGATACAATAGCATACTCACTACACAGTATACTAGAAACCATTCAAAATACATCCAAGCAAATCCGAAAATCACTAAACCATAATCCAGATCTGATTATATCGCTAAACACCGTTAACAGATTTATAATCCTCACATTCTCCCCCACTAAAAAATCGATTTCATCCTCGAAATAAACTTACAGCAACAGATCGGAAACAAGCCAAAACACTAGAGATTCACCAAAAAGCAACACAAAACCAACAAGCCAGAAGTTACCTGGAATGCTACTGTCAACGCTCAAACAGACGAGGCCACTCCTGTCTCATCTTTTCTTCAACTTCCCAGGTAGCTTCTTCTCTGTCATGCTTACTCCATTGGACCATCACCAACGGTAGTCTTATTCCTCAGCTGCTTCTCCTTTCTGTCCAGAATCTGTACTGGATATTCAACATAGCTCAAGGTAGATTCCAGCTCTACTTCATTAGTCCTCAGTACATGGGACGGATCTGGCTCATATTTCCTCAACATTGACACATGAAACACATCATGCATCGCTTATAACTTCTCAGGCAGCTGCAATCTATAATCCATATGTCTGATCATCTCAATAATCTCAAAGGGACCAACGAATCTAGGATCTAATTTACCTTTAAGTCTGAATCTCATTACGCTCTTGAAAGGAGAAACTTTGAGAAACACTCGGTCACCAACCTCAAACTCCAATGGTCTGCGTCGCTTATTAGCATAGCTAGCATATCAATCTTGAGCAGCTCTCATTCTACTCCGAATCAACTCAATTTGATCCTTCATATGCTGCACAAATTTAGGGGTAGACAACTGCTTCTCACCAATCTCTTCCCAGCAGATAGGTGATCTACACTTACGACCATACAAAGCTTCAAAGGGAGCCATCCCGATAGTCACTTGGTAGCTGTTGTTATAAGAAAACTCAACTAAGGACAAGGAATCCTTCCAGCCACCACTGAAATCCAATACAACAGCTCGGAGCTTATCTTATAAGATCTGAATGGTCCATTAGGATTGGCCATCTGTCTGATGGTGATAAGCTGTACTCATAGCCAATCTTGAACCCATCGCTGCCTTCAAGCTCTTCCAGAATCGGGAGGTAAACCTTGGATCTCTATCGGACACTATCGAAACAGGCACTCCATGCAATCTCACCACATGGTCGATATACAACTTCGCCATTTTCTTCATCGAACACCTCACATCATAGGGAATAAAATGGGCCGACTTAGAAAGTCTATCAACAACAACCCAAATCGCATCACATCCCCTATTCGATCGAGGCAAATGCGTCACAAAATACATGGCGATGTGCTCCCAATTCCATTGAGGCACTTCTAAACTATGTAGCAATCCACCAGGTCTCATCCTCTCAGCCTTGACCTGTTGGCAATTCAAACATCGAGCTACAAATCCAGAAATATCATTCCTCATGCCTTCCCACCAATAGTGAGACTTCAAGGCATGGTACATCTTCTTCTCGCCCGGATGCACATTGTATCGACTACAATGGGCTTCATTCAAAATAGTCTCTTTCAAATCAATCAGGTTCGGAACCACCAATCTACCACTGATCTCAAGCATCCATCTGAAGCTACAGCAATATCATCTGACTGACCATTCTGGGCCTTAATATTCAACTCATGAATGTACGGGTCAGTTTTCTGCGCTGCTCTAATGTCTGCAACAATCTGTGGTTCAACCTGAAAAGAAGAAACCACGAAATACTGATCACTCGGCTGAAACTTCCATCTAGAAGTCCCCAAATCCTCATGGACTTTGGATATTCTCATCGACGTCAACTTTGCAGGCTGAGTTTTCGTACTCAAACCATCGGCAACTAAATTCACCCGCCCAGACTGATACTGAATCTCACAGTCAAAATCTTTCAGCAACTCCATCCAACGACGTTGCCTCATATTCAAATCAGACTGGGTGAAGATATACTTCAAACTCTTGTGGTCCATATACACCACAAATTGCTCACCATACAAATAATGTTGCCAAATCTTCAGGGCAAAGACAATCGCAGCCAACTCCAGATCATGAACAGGGTATCTCGTCTCATGGGGTTTCAACTGTCGAGATGCATAGGCTATCACACGCCCGTTCTGCATCAACACGCATCCCAAACCACTCAGAGAAGCATCAGAGCACACTACATAACCTCCAGAACCCGAAGGCAAAGCCAACACAAGAGTGGTAGTCAACTTCTCCTTAAGCAACTGGAAACCAGACTCACACTCACCCGTCCAAACAAACTTCATATCTTTCTGGGTCAACTGAGTCATCGGCCTGGCTATCGAAGAGAACTTCTCGATGAAACGCCTATAGTAGCCAGCCAAACCCAAGAAACTACGGATCTCAGAAACATTCCTAGGTCGCTCTCAGTTAAGAACTGCTTCGACCTTACTAGGATCCACCGAAATACCTTGCACCGAAATGACATGGCCCAAAAAGACAACTCTATCCAACCAGAATTCACACTTACTGAACTTCGCATATAGTTGTGAGTCTCTCAGCTTCTGCAATACCAGTCTCAAGTGCTCTTTGTGCTCTTTATTGCTCCTCGAGTACACTAGAATGTAATCTATGAAGACAATCACAAAATGATCAATATACTCACTGAAGACGCGATTCATTAAATCCATGAAGACAACAGGAGCATTCGTCAGTCCAAACGGCATCACCAGAAACTCATAATGCCCATATCTCGTCCTGAAAGCCGTCTTCACTACATCATCGTCTCTAATCCGCAACTGATGATAACCAGATCGCAGATCTATCTTGGAGTATATAGCAGATCCCTGTAACTGAACAAACAGATCATCGATTCTCGGGGCACCTCCAACCGGGCCAACTCCACGACCAGCTGAGTAACCTGGGAAACCTGAACGACAAATAGGCAAACAAAACAAACCAAGCCCCAGAGGGACATTGGGGTTAAACCCCAGTACGGAGAGCAACTATAAATCAGCAATGAACAGCAAGGATAAAATACAGATGATATGCATGAAGAACGGGACAACAGTCGAAGGCTACAACCGAAGAAAGGAGCCAAGGAACTCAAGCACAGCTCAACAGAATCTGCAACGAATGGTGGCCACTGGTGTGTGTACAAGCATACGGGAATTACCCGCTCGTCTTTACACCACACCCGAATACCAGATGCATCAACAGCTCAACCTGCCGTTGCCAAACCCATGAACTGTGGTAGTTAACCACTCGGCGCATGGTGGCTAACAGATCCCAGCAGGGATATGAGAGTGCGGTATTACCGCTCGCCCTCGCATCCTGGTAAGAAACAGAAATCACAGGCTGGGAGCTACCACTCAACCAGCGATAATCCTACCTTCCTATCTCAACAGGAAGCTCAAATCAAAGCCTAAGGTAAGATCTTATCAATTAACTCGAAGCGCTACCTGAACGACGCGAACACACGAACGAGGAAGCTACTTATCTGCTACCAGCCAACTAAGCTTCCAGAAAATGGTATCAAACGAAGCACCGAAGAAAGAGGAGTCCAAAGCTTCAACTCTTACTTCCAAAAGATATGTCTATCGCCGGGAATTGGAATAAAACCACCACGATGAACGGTAACCTAGCGTTCGCGATAGAGATCGACAATCGGGAAAAATATTCTAAGTATGGGATCTGTTACTAATTCGAAGACCAAGTCTTCTATTAAAAACACTTCTCAACAGCTGACAGAAATAGGAACAGATTCCATCGACAAAATCAGTTGTCATCGTTGTTATCTCAACCAACAGCTGAACCAACAGCTGATCGAACCAACATCTGAATCTCTCAAACAACGCTAAGGCTAAACGGCGTCGCACCAACTTAACCAAACAACGTCGCAGAGGGACACATCACCTCGCTACCAAAGGCTGATCAACAAACCAGCAGCTGAATAAAACAACGCATCAGATCCCTCAACAGTAGATGTCTAACGCGACCAACAGCTGACGCTAAACGTTACACCCAAAACATTATCGTTCCAACTTATCAAAACGACGTAGTTTTGATACCCGCTAAGAAACACGCTAGCGAAACCAACAGCTGGTTCCTGTTCACAAAACGTCGTCGCTTCAGAGTCCCTTAGCGCTCTCTGCTGACCACCGAAATTAAAATACCAACGTTTGAAATCCACGTCAGCATTGATGCTGCTTCCTACCAACACGCAACGTTTGAAATACCAACAGCTGATGCGATCGCTCATCGATGATGCAAAACCCGAACAGATATCTCTCCCGCGACATCTGATAGCATCTCAACTGTTGATTCCAACACTTAGACAAATTTGATGACTTCAACTCACGCATCTACTACCAGCTGGTTTCAACCCGAGCAACACCTGATTGTGAAAACACAGGTCTCACAGCAACGGGTACTTATTCTTCACTGTCTCTTTATTCAATTGCCGAAAATCCACACACATCCTCATAGATCCATCCTTATTCTTCATGAAAAGAATCGGAGCTCCCCAAGGCGACATACTCGGTCTTATGAAGCCTTTCTCCAAACGATCACGCAACTGATCCTTAAGTTCTTTCAACTCTGCTAGCGTCAATCGATACGGTGCTCTAGAAATCGGGGTTGTCCCTGACACCAACTCTATACTGAAATCAATCTCTCGCTTCGGAGGGAATCGAGGAATCTCATCCGCAAACACATCTGGAAACTCTCGAGCAATAGGGACATCACTCAACCCTCATCTCGATTCATGAGAAACATCCAAGGCATAGATAATAAACCCTGAATTCTCTAGCAACAATAAACTAAACATCTCCATGGCAGACATTAGTGGGATCTTCGATCGCGAATCAGCACCATAGAAATCCCACTTCTCCCCAACTTGAGGTCTAAACCTCACCACACCATGGAAACAATCTATAGTCGCTCTATACTCAGACAGCACATCCATACCCAAGATGCAGTAAAAATCTCTAATTCCCAAAGCAATCAGATTAGTCACCAACACATGCTCATCAAACCTAATCACACCATCCAACACCACCTCACGGGACATCAACCACATACCAGCAGGAGTAGATACAGATACAACATCACACAATGGGGTAACACTCAACCCACACTCATGCACAAACAAATCAGATATGAAGGAGTGTGATTCTCCTGTATCAAACAAAACTCGTGCAGGGAAATCAAAGATGAAACAAGTACCTGCAATAACTCCTTTAGGTCTATCCTCCGCCTGCTCTCTCGTCAAGGCGTTCACCTGAGCTTGCTGTGGTCCCGGAAACTGAGGTCTCGAAGGTCCTCCGAACCTAGACGGTTCACGGGGTTGGAATCCAGATCGTTGGGACTGAACAAAAGGTTGTTGTCTCTGCGAAGATCCACCAGCAGAACCTTGCTGCGACTGATTCACAGACTGTCCTCCCACCAAAGGACACACTCTAGCAAAATGTCCAAGCTGCCCACAATTACGGCAAAGATCCTGAACTCCACGACACTGCGAAGTCATATGGAGACCTCCGCACTGCCCACACATCACTCCTCCAGAGCCACTGCTACTAGAACTCACATAACCAGAAGAACTCGAGTTTTCCTGCTTCTTAAACTGCTTCCCACGAGGCTTGAACCTTTGGCGATTCGATTGCTGTGACCAATTTAAAAGTACGTCCAGCTGTCGGCTGAACCTGATTCTGGGCTTCCAGCAGACTCTCCTCAATATCCACCGCTCTATCCACGGCCACAACATAATCGCAGGAGAACCAGCCAACACCATCCGGAACAACTCAGGCTTCAAACCTCTCAAAAACTTGTTCCTCTTAGTCCTCTCCTGGTTAGCTACATGGGGAACATACGACAGAAGGGAAGAAAACTGTCTGGCATACTCGGAAACCTTCATGTCCCCTTGCTTCAGATTGTCAAACTATCGCTCGCGGTTGTTGTAGTAGGACTCCGGGGTATACTCCTGTCAAAACGCTGCACAGAAGATCTCCGAAGTAATCACAGTCCCACTCTCCCTCAAGATTCAGGAGTACCCTTCCACCAACGTTGAGCACTCTCCCTCAACTGCAAAACCGCTAGCTTCAGTCTTCTCTCCTGAGAATACTCGACAGCATCAAAAAACTCTTCCATATGTTCTAGCCAGACTTCAGCCATCAAACCACCCTCGGCACCAGTAAACGTCGGGGGATTCATCTGCTGAAATCTAGCCAAAACTAGTTCCACCTCGCCAATCTGTCGAGTCACATCCTCTACCTCTGTCTGTCTATTACGGCGCCGCAAAGGTATACTCTGCTGATCAACATCCTCATCACTACCCAGACCTCTAGACTCATCTCCAGTCTGCCTAGCGATCCTACTCCTACCTCTGCTGATCAACATCCTCATCACTACCCAGACCTCTAGACTCATCTCCAGTCTGCCTAGCGATCCTACTCCTACCTCTTCTCGATGGCATCTACCAAAATCTCAGAGTTAAGGTAAGAAACAAATAATCACAGAGGCAGGTAAATCACAGAGTCAATCAAGATCGTCTCAAACCCTGTGCCTAGACTCGAGTGTGATAGAAAAATATATCGAGCTTATCCCAGTTTAAGCTCTGATACCAAAATTTCAGGCCTGGTGCGCTAAACCAAGGATTAATAAATCAATTAATCACAAATATGCGAAAGCATCAAAATCAGGGCTTAAAAATTTTGAAATGTTGGGCTTGATCCAAAACATCAATCTTATAATAGTTCATAATCAAAATACGAGTTTAACTCAAAACTCACAGCACAACAGGTAGACAACATGTCGTAAATCAACTACAGATCCACAAATAAGATATAAAGGCACAGGACATCCCATGACTCAATAATAATACATAACACTGGGACTCAAATCAGAAAAGTGGATCGACCAGCTGAAGATCCACTCTGTCCAGCCTGGTTACCTGAAGAACCTGCCAAAGCCAATACAGACCAAGGCAGCCCAAACAGGGAAAAGTAAAGAGGTCAAAACTCAGTAGGAAGAGCAATATAAAAACATCAAATCATGCAACATGTTATACTTCAAGTTATGAAATACATGATTGCTATCAAAGGAATCGGTCATCAAGGCCAACGACTCAGTAGGCAAATCTTGAATGAGCCTCAAACACCACGCAGAGCCAATCAGCCTGTGGAAATCATCGGTCCGTAATATTCCGGCCCGGCAGCCATCACAGCTCGGTGGTCTTCAGGCACGACAACTCAGTCGGCCACCACTCCGATGATAGCATTTGACCTTTCAAGCGCGACAACTCGATCGGCCGATCACAATGCTAGCTTGACTCAGGTCATCAATCGAACATCAAGCTCAATATGTATGCATGAAATTAATTCATTAATCATATACTAATGCATACAATAATCAGTACGTAGAACAGATCATAAAACAGAGCACAGTTAATCAAATCTGTTCACAGAGTCACAAGATCATAGCATACAGACTCACAACAAGAAATATAAACATGTCCATGCCCAAAGCTGTTTACAGGAGCTCAATCCGTACCTCAAACCAGCTTAAACCTCAATCAGATCTCACCAGAGCATGGCACCAACAACCTGCTCAAGTCTGCTTCCTCGCTGACTCACGGTGAAGTTTAACAGAAGCTTCCTAAGCTTAAATCTGAACAAAACAACTAACCATTCAATTCAACACTAAGCCAAATATTCTTAGTTCCTACGGTTAAGGTTCCAGACTACTCAAAACTATTCAACAAGGCTCTACTAGCTCTAACGAAGCTAGGATGGAAAGAATCACTTACCTAGGAGCTCAAATCTGAACGGGGCAAACCATCGACTGGAAGTCACGAAGATATTCGAACCTGCAACCACTTCGCTCCTCTTCCACAAGTCGATCTACAACCCCAAACTGGTATCAATTGAATGAGCTAAGCAAGAAGAACCCAGTGCCACCAATCTTACTCAAACAACGGCGGGAATTGACGGCAATCTAACGGTGAAGGGTTCGGATGAACAGTAACAATTGAGGGTTATCGAGAAAAAGATAGGAAATTTTCGGGTTGAAAAATGACTAAGTGTCGATCGCTACTTAGCATATAAATCCTTCAGACAACGCTACAGAGAAAGTCAACACCGACTTATTCAGATCTCGTCAACTACTCAGATCTTAGCGCTAAGGCAAAAGTCCCTCAGATCTGGCCTCAGCGACAACTCAAATCTGGCTTCGCTACACTACACAAGCGCTAATAATCAAAATGACGTAGCTTAGGGGTTCCCGCTTGCTAACGCTAAACGACATCGCGCTGTCTCTAGATCTGAAGCAGATCTCACACACTCAAACCCGCTAACGCTCATCCAGATCTGACCAATTCTGGTAACAACGAACAAAACAATTTTGACCGCACTTCTCATTCCCTCGCGCGGGCATCATCCAAATCTGAATTCCAGCGATCTTCGATACACCAAATCTGTCTAGAGATCTAATTCTCTCCCTTACCAGCGATACGATAGCATACTCACTACACAGTATACTAGACACCATTCAAAATACATCCAAGCAAATCAGAAAATCACTAAACCATAATCCAGATCTGATTATATCGCTAAACACCATTAACAGATTTCTAGTCCTCACAGATATGCTCTAATCTGATCTATATCGCTGTGTTCTGTGATGCTCTAATCTGTTCTGCTTAAGCTCTAAGCTAATCTCCAATGCTCTAAGTTGATACGTGATGCACTAGTCTGTTCTGCGATGCTCTAAGCTAATCTGGTTAAGCTCTACGTTTATTGTGTTCCATTCTGTTCGAAGTAAAATAAAATCTTTCTGATCTAGATCTGTTTGATATTGAAATATGAAGAAATTTTTCAAAGTTGAGATAAATAACAACACAATAAAATAGAAACAGCGCTTTTGGAAAAGACTTTATTATCGAAAAGCAAATCACAACAAAATACATAAATGAATTAAAAACAGGATGATAAAGGCACGAAAAGATTAAAACTCCGGTAAGTCGGATGAAGACCCTCCAATATCTCCGAATTATTTGTCGTAGTTGGTAGTTTCATGTGCAGTTTCCTTTCATCCCTTTCATTCAAAATTCTCAATTGTTCTCCCCGAAAGTTTTCACGCAATAGCGGATCTTGAATAGAGTTAAGATCGATTAACAAAATTTTGTTTTCTTCTTGAACCTCGTTAGTTCCAGTAGTTGTAGATTTTGGTTTCATTTTGTTCCAATTTTTGTTGAGTTTGTTGCATGCGTTGCATTTGCATTTGATTGATTTGTTCACGACATTCCGTTCCATGTTGTATCATTTCAAGGATTTTTTCTTGTCATGCTCTCATTAATTCAATTGTTTGTGATAAAAATTATTCTTTCTTCTTTTTTAGATTTCATTCTTCACTCCAAGTGGTCTCTGCGATGAACCACCACCAATATTTTCATCACTGAGGTTAAGTTCAAATTGAGATAAGTACGGAGACGCTGATTTGGGAGAATCAGCAGCTTGTGTGTCTGATTATGGTGAATCCTAAAGTGAAACATTCCTTTCAACCGGAGTCCTTTACGGGTTTGAGTAAGCTGTAAATTTCTCCATATCTTTAATAATTGACCATACATGATCAAACTTAAACCCTTTCTTGAAATTCTCATCTTGTTTCATTAGCTCTTTCGCACATATCATCTGTATAAAGATGTTAAAGTTATTGTAAATAATAAAAGTACCCATAAAAACAAGACATATAAGCTTTAATGTAACTCACAATATCTACTGAGCCACCGCTAGGATTGAGTTTTTCAACTTGTTGGATGCATCCTTTTAATTTACTAATTACAGTCAATATTACCTGCATACGAGATTGTACTGATCTTTTGTTGCGTACTTCAGTCATATAGGATGTCCTTGAATTGTTGTAGCTTTCCTCAACACAAGTCCAAAATTGGTTTCGAGATTGATTTATGCGTTTGATAGGATCTTGGGAAATGTCAAGATAAACATGACAGAGGTGTATATCTTCTTGATAAGAATAAGAAGCACTCCGTGCACTGGAAGCCATTGCAACTGAAATATGGTGGGAGATAAGTGAGATATAGCTTAGCATGAAATATGGTGGGAGATAAGTGAGAAATAGCTTAGCATGAATAATATTATAGAGGTGTATGTCATTCTATTTATAGATTGAATATTAGTAGATTTGATCAAATAAGATAAGGAACGTACGGTAATGATTGAATGAAATATGATCCAACGGTGAGTAGATTTGATCTAATAAGATAAGGAACGTATGGTGATGATTGAATGAAATATGTCCTAACTGTTAGTAGATTTGATCAGATAAGATAAGAAATGTACGGTCATGATTGAATGAAATCTGATCCAAAGGTGAGTAGATTTGATCAGATAAGATAAGGAACGTACGGTGATGATTGAATAAAATCTGATCCAACGCTGAGTAGATTGGATTACATAAGATAAGGAACGTACGATGACGATTTAATGAAATCAGATCCAACGGTGCACCGACCAGCTCGGGTCCAAGCTGACCCAGCTCAGGCATGCAACAACACGCTGCCTCACTCAGCTAGAGCGAACAACTGCTCCCTCGCACTTCCAGATCACGCTCACTCAGATTACACTTCGAGGACAGATTACACCCCCTGTCCAGCTCAGAGATCTCACTCCATCCACGCTCAAAGAGGCAGTTCAGCTCAGAGCTGATTCAGGCCACGAGCAGTGGGGTCGCAGGTTAGCTGAAATCAGTCAGGACGCGAGCTGTTTTAGGTCGTGAGCTGTTTCAGTTCGCAGGTGTGAGCTGTTGTCACAAGCTGTGTGGTACTTTCTTCTCAGCTAGCAGTGCATAGATCAGCTTGGAGTACTTCACCAAGGTCAGCTTGCAATGCTCTAAGCAGCTTTCGAAGTTTCCAACAGTTCGCAATGCTTCCAGATCAGCTCACGCACCCAGATCTTCAGATCAGCTCATGCACCCAGATGTCAAGGTCAACCCAGCTCGCGATCTGGTCAAACAACAAACTCACGATTGAATGAAATCTGATCCAACGGTGTGTAGATAGGATTAGATAGGATAAGGAACGTACGGTACGATTGAATGAAATCTGATCCAATCACGACCGTTACGTCACACAACCGTTACTGATGCTGTAAAGAATCATGACCGTTACTTCACACAACGAGTAGCTGGTCTCGGTCGAGTTGGACTTTCAACTACTCAGATAATTACAGCTGCAGTGCGGATGTTGGCATATGGTACACCGGCTGATGCTACGGATGAATGTATAAATATTGGAGAATCAACCACAATTCAATGCCTTCAACATTTTTGTCGAGATATTGTAGATGTTTTTCCAGAGCGCTACCTAAGGTCACCGACCCCTTCCGATATTGATAGGCTATTGCGTATCGGTGAAAAACGTGGCTTTCCTGGAATGTTGGGAAGCCTCGATTGCATGCACTGGAAATGGAAAAATTGCCCCACGGCATGGGCAGGACAGTATGCAGGCTGTAGTAGATCTCCGAAAATTATTTTGGAAGCAGATGCTGATTATGATCTATGGATATGGCATGTATTTTTTGGCATGTCAGGATCTAATAATGACATTAATGTTCTTGAGGCGTCCAATTTGTTTTCAAATCTTGCACAAGGTATCGCTCCTCCTGCACAATACTTTATTGGTGGAAAAGAGTATCATCAAGGATATTACTTAGCTGATGGCATATATTCGAAATGATCCACTCTTGTGCAAACAATTCATGATCCACGCGGTCCGGAAAAAATATTTTGCAACGAAACAAGAGTCTCATAGAAAAGATGTTGAACGAGCGTTTGGAGTTATTCAATCACGGTTTGCAATTGTAGCATCTCTAGCACGTTCTTGGAAGAGACACTTGCAAGATATAATGACTGCATGTATTATAATGCATAACATGATTATTGAGGATGAACGAGACTTTGACACACAAATCCAAGATGCGATGGAAGCACTGTCTCTGAATGTGGAAATTGTTACAAATCAAACACAAGATTTCAACAATTTCTTGTTCGGTTTAAAAAAAATTAAAGATAAAGAGGTTAATTTTTCACTATGTGACATACTAATCGAACATTTGTGGAATTTATATAGTAACTCAGTTAGTTAGAAGTTTGATATTTGTGTTTAATTTCATTTCATAAGCTTTATTTTAGTACTTGTAATGCTTCATTGTTATGGTAATATAATATTAATGTTTTTTTTAATTCATATGTTAACATTTATTTTTTAATGAATATTAGTTGTAGTAAATAAAATATTATTAGAGAATATTGTGTGAATAAAATATTAGAGAATATTCCTTTTAGTATTGAATTTAGAGTGATTGGATGGAAATGAATTTTATATTTGGTATTAAAATTATACTATTTTGAAGTTAGTGTTACACTAAATAGTGCAATGGGTTGGATATGGACTAAGAAGCCAAACTATAAATAAAAGGATACGTATACAACTAAGTTTTTTTTTAAAAGTTCTACTTTTGTATTTGTAAAATATTTGCTATTTAAAATGATTTTAAAAATATAAGTCTTTTTTATTAATAATAATCATAATAATATATATCACAACTCCATAAATAAAGGTGATCTTTTTTATTTTTTTATCTTAAAATTTAATTTAAATATTTTTTATTTTAATAATTGAAATTATAATTTTTTTAAAAATATAAGGGTCAAATTGTCACTCGGAACAATAACCAGCATCCGTGGTTGATGAACTATAACCACTATTATTAAATAAGGGGGAAAATGTCATGTTGGTCCTCTATCTTTAATTGTTTTCTCTTTTAGCCTGTATTAGTCAAACTTCAGTATTGATCATTTAACTTTTAATTTTTACCTATTTTAATGAATTGATCAATTTTGACATTAAATTGCTGACTAGGCGAAATTAGTTTGATGACATGGTAAAAATTTTGAGAATTTTTGAATTTAATATAATATAATCCTACTTTGAATGACACATCATTGCACAAAAAAATAATTATAAATAAATAGTTAAAAAAAGACACAATAAAAAACAAATATTTTCTTGCTAAAATTAAATTTTCACCCTAGTCACGAAGCAGAATAATGGCAAATCATTTACATAACAATAAAAATCAAATCTCACCAAAAAATCGCAATGAAGATTAGAAGACCGCAGAATGATGAACAACCCCCACAACACTACAGTATGTTTCATTCTCATGTTTTGTGATATTTCATTCTCATGTTTTGTGATATTTTGCTAATTTGAATGATGTGAGATTTGATGTTTTTTTGTTTATACGTACTGGAAGTTGCTGCCTCTATACAACTCAAGGATTCTGCACATAACATTTGTTTTTTTACTTTTTGAAGAAAGACATACAACATTTTGGTATGGAAACGTTTAATGTTTTTCTTTTAAAAAATAATTAATGGAAGTTTGGAAAATTAAAAAAGAACATTTCGGTCTTTGTCCATCACCGACCAAAAGGTGTTTAAAATTTATCATCTCTTTTTCCCATTCACATTGTAATCGTCTGATTTTTTTAACATTCTTCTAAATTTTAATTATTTTAAAACGTAATCAATGTATTATTTACTTTTATTGTGAAGATTGGGCAAGTGAGAATAGCACTGACGAGGAGTGGGTAGAGTTTGTTGATGCTTCGGATGATGAGAATGAAAGTGAAAATGAAAGTGATTTTATTGAAAGTTTGTATGGTGGTGAATCGTGTGAAAGATGACAAACTTTTTGATATAATTTAGCATGAAGGGGTGATGCTTTTAATTATGAATTTTTTTAATTATTTGTTTATAATTTATATTTTTTGTCTAATGACGTGTCATTTTAAGTATAATAATATTATATTAAATTAAAAAATTTTCAAATTTCTTGTCATGTCATCAAATTAATTTTGCCTAGTCAAGCAAGTAATGTCAAAATTAGTCAATTCAGTAAACTTGGATTAAAATAAGTAAAAAATAAAAGTTAAAGAAATTTGACTAGTTAAATGGCTGGAAGAGAACATAATTAAAGATAAATGACCAAAATTAAATTTTTCCCTGAAACAAGTATATGGTCAATGGTCGAGAGTTTTTGAACCATTGACTTGAACAAGCAGTTCTGAACCCTCTACGAGATGGGATAGATTTATTTAACGAAGGAACCGGCGGTTTGAACCGTGGTTACAGTCTGTGTGATACTGTGATGGACCCAGAGTGGCCCACGGCGCTGAGAGAAGATGAGATTTCTTCCCTTATCTTCTTCCACATCAGCCACCCATGTCGCTTCTCCATTTAATCGGAAGTATAGATAATCTGCTGAGCTGAGCGGAAGCAGTTTCCAAAATTCGTACGAAAGTTTTGGTACTTGGGATTAAAGGAATTTTCATTTTTTTTTTCAGCTCAGAAATTGAGTTGGGAAAGAAATGGCTTGTGTTTACGGCTTGTCAGTTTCTTCAATCTCTGCTAAATTCAACTTCATCCCGCTCTCAAATAGAAAACCCAGATTCATTTGCTCCGTAGCAGGTCAGTTATCTTCCTTTTTTCCAGTTTTCTATCAGTTTACTGATGATGATGATGATCATGTTCTGTTGGTTCTGTGCTGTTTGTTTGTGGATTACTTTGTTCTGATAATTACGAGGAATGCTGAGTTTTGCTTTTGAAGTTACTGCTTTTAGACCTCTTTTGTGGAAAATTAACGTTAAGATTGAAATTAAGGTTGACAAGTATTGGATGTCTAAATGTTTCTGGAATGACTACTGACTTTATGACGGATATTTGAACTTTGTATTAACAATTCTTTAGTGACTTTAAGCTTTGTTTCCGTTGTACTTGTCTAGCCATAAAGTTTGTCCTCTAGTTGGAGGGTGGATTATCCGACAGATATTTATGTGTTGTTCATTGCTTGCTTATTCTTCATGTATATCATCATGGTTGCAAATGATGAATCAATATAATATTTCGAGTTTTTTCGTTGGCGGAACTATACTTCAGTCAATTTGTGTCTAATCTTGCAGGGGCTGTTGCTGAGCCGAAAGCAATTAATGCAACGGAACCTCTGTTACTTGATGCTGTACGAGGGAAAGAAGTTGACAGACCACCAGTTTGGCTTATGAGACAAGCGGGGAGGTACATGAAGGTAGTTTTATATGACTGATTAAAACTCGTGATTTTTATGCTACATGTCTTTATCTTACTAATCTAGCTAGTATATGTGTTTTCAATAGCAATTCATTTGAATAATATTCAATGAATTGTAAGTATGTGAAATATAAGAAAAATTTTAACTTTGTAAAACAATGAGATGGTAGAAATGCATTCCAGCCGAGGAGACTGCCCTATGTCTGCCTCACTGCCTATGCTATTTGTATATCATAGTGCATTGAAAACTTAAAAGAGAAATGTTCTGCACTTCTGTTGTTTGTCTTACAGTGAGCATAAGAGTGCCAGTCAGTTGAAGAAACTGTTGTACGTAGGATATATCAGTGTAGTTTTCATCTTTGCGAGTAATGCTTCATTCAAAAGATTATTCGGTTTATTCTTCACTGTGCTCAAAGTTATGACTTCAAAGCAAAGGATTTAATTATGGAAACATTCATTACAAAGACATCCTACCAGATTTTTATTCCATTACAAGTTCTTCTCATTATGTTGTCGATTGAAATGATATTACTGATTTATGGAATTTTTGAGCCTTGTAACTTCCTTGGTATCCTGATTCCTAAACAATGTATCAGTGATTACTAACATTGGAAGGCGATAAGGTTTTCCAAGATTATGTAAATGCCTCCACATAAAAAGTTGACTTCCATCAGTATATGGCTGTGGAACTGACAATGAAATATCTTTGTGTGATCATGTATGAGACAAAGTTAAAGAGTTCTTAATTGTGTGGATCTAAGGTGATATGCTTGCTGGCATGGCTGCATGATTTAGCCATAGTATTTTACTTTTATACTGAACCTGGAGTTCTTTGCCTTTTTCTTTCGGTAGAGTTACCAAATCCTCTGTGAGAAGTATCCATCCTTCCGAGAAAGATCAGAAAATGTAGATCTTGTGGTGGAGATTTCCCTTCAGCCATGGAAAGTGTTCAGACCAGATGGGGTAAGATGTTTTTGTCGAAGACGGTACTTTTATACTAATCATCAGCTGACCATTTTTTCTGCTTGTTTTATGTAAAGGTTCCATATTTTTAGTGTCAGTATTGGATACATATAATTTAGATTCCATATTGTAATCACCATTTCTTTTCGTCTACTGGGAACTCAATTCCAATCTTTTGTGCTTTACAAATACCTAATGAAATTTTTTTTGCTATGTTCAGGTCATTTTATTTTCGGACATTCTTACTCCTTTGTCTGGTATGAACATACCATTTGATATTGTCAAAGGTAAGGGTCCTATCATATTTGATCCAATTAGATCTGCTGCTGATGTTGACAAAGTGAGAGAATTCAATGCTGAAGAGTCAGTTCCATATGTTGGGGAAGCTTTAACTATCTTGCGAGAGGAGGTGTCTGACTACTCTGTTCATTTCAGTATATAAGTATCATTGTATTATGAAATTATAATTCTTATAACATCAAACGGCATTCTATCTGATGAGCGGGTGAATGATATGGTTTAGTTCCTAATGGAACAAAAGGACTAGAGTGAACTGCGTAATCTATTTAATGTTTGTCATTTTGCTTTACACATTAAAAATTATAGAACTATATATTCTCGTTCTTTCCAGGTAAATAATGAAGCTGCGGTTCTTGGTTTTGTCGGCGCTCCTTTCACCTTGGCTTCTTATGTAGTTGAAGGAGGTTCTTCGAAGCACTTCTCAAAAATAAAGAGATTGGCTTTCTCAGAACCCAAGGTTAGATATTCGCTTGTAGTTTACCAAGCATTAGCTTGGTATTCGATTAATCTGAAAGAGGGGATTTTAATTATCTCACTAGAACTGGAGGACTTTTCCCTAGTTTTGAACTGCTTTGGAGGGTATTCTCATTCTGAAGGGTGTTCTAGCACACAATAGAGTAGTTTACGATTAATCTGAAAGAGGGGATTTTAATTATCTCTGTATAAATGAGGTCTTTTCCCTAGTTTTGAACTGCTTTGGAGTGTATTCCTCATTCTGAAGGGTATGTTCTAGCACACAATAGATCTTGATCTAATACTAACAAACCAGCGTTGGAGAAAATAGTGATGATGAATGGTACTGGAAATTTTAGGCAATTCACTTTTTTCTACTTGTTGATGAACACAGTTTTTGTTCCAATTTGACATCTATCTGACTAACAAGGTGGGGTGATTCTCCAACATAATCGGCAGTATTTTGAGTTTGAGTTATCTTTGTATGTTTATGATCTATTGCTGCTCTTGTTGGGAAGTTACACAGTGAAAAGGGTGACCTAAAGCGGATTATGATCGAGTTGGTCAAATTATAATCATGTATTAGGCCACATCATAGATTAGATTAAGGTATGTATGTTGAATATTGATAGATGAGTGAAAACTGAAAACCGTTTAGATAGGGTTGTCTTCGGCTTCTCAATGGTGCATAATTTCATGGGTTAGTTCTGTGATAAATGATGAAATTGTTGGTAGTTTAAGTGGTTCTTCGACATTAATGTATTCTTTTGGTCTTGGGTTTTCATCTCGAGCATATGGCTTACAAGGTCATCTATATCTTCGAGCTTTACAACAAAGGAATATGGGTGCCGAATAGATCTATTGTGTCTTTAACTCATGCTTTGTAAATAGGTTCTTCATGCACTACTTCAGAAATTTGCAACCTCCATGGCCAAATACATTCAGTACCAAGCAGATAAGGGAGCTCAAGCTGTTCAGATATTTGATTCTTGGGCCACAGAACTTAGCCCCGTGGACTTCGAAGAATTCAGTCTACCTTACCTGAAACAGATAGTAGACACTGTGAAACACACCCATCCTGAATTACCACTAATTCTGTATGCAAGTGGATCAGGTGGTCTAATTGAGAGACTACCACTAACTGGTGTAGATGTCGTTAGCTTGGATTGGACAGTGGATATGGCCGAGGGAAGGCATCGACTTGGCTCCAACGTGGCGATTCAGGGTAATGTGGATCCCGGTGTTCTCTTTGGCTCAAAGGAATTCATTACCGACCGGATACATGATACTGTGAAAAAGGCTGGTAAAGGGAAACATATACTGAATCTTGGACATGGCATCGCAGTAGGTACTCCTGAGGAGAATGTTGCTCATTTTTTCGAAGTTGCTAAAGGTCTTAGGTACTAGACATTGTTCTGAGGATCGAGGATGGTAGCATTCAGACCGCCTTTTTTGTAGGATATTTGATTTGATTCATTTTTCTGCATTTTGGTCATTCTAATAGCTTGAACATGGGAAGAGTTTACTGAGATTATGGCTGCGGCTAGTCTGATTGTGATCCCATTAATTTTATTTTGTGTAACGTTCCACTATGAAATCTAGTTGTATTTCTAAATATTTTTCGGTTCAGGTTTCTCATTGTTAAATTCATTTGGTGATCCACATATTCTGGAAACTAACTTCCCCTTCATGTGCATAACATTATAATTTTCTGTTATTGTGTTAGATAAGTTTTTTTATTATGATTTTTTATTATAATATTTTATGCCGGGGTCGTATACCATCATGTAAAAAAATCAAGTGCAACACCCCGAAAGAATTTTTGAGGTGTTTAGTTAAAATTTAATTAATGGATCAGAAATGCTGCCATGTGTCTTTTCTTTAAATTTTTTTCTTTTCCTTAAAATTTTAATTTTTTTAAATGATTCCATTTTATTTTACTATATGTTCAAAAAAATAAAGTTATAATATGATTATGAAAAAATAAATAATAATAAAACAATAATAATGTTGAATATTTTAAGTTTTGGTGAATATAAAAATAAGTTAAGATAAAATCAGTTCGGAAACTAACGAGCATATCAGGTCAGAGTTAACAACATGTTTTGTTTAGATCAGATCGGCTAAGCTGACTAAGGATAACTCAGCAATATAAGTTGAATCAGATCAGTTCAAGAGTAGAACAGCTTAGAGGAGTTCAGCTCGGGACAGTTCAACTCAGGGAAGATAGGCTCAGAGGAGTAGTTTAGTTCAGGATATCCTTATGCTATATATTGCATGTCAAATAATTCCCATTGTAGCATGATTTGATGTTTTAACTTCTGAGGATTCATTTATAGTCATTGGGACATTTTCACCTAAATTCAGGAAAGTCTAAGAGCTACATCATATCAGAGTTTCCATTTTGAGCTAAAGTCGGAAAGCATTTAATGTACAGTACATGATACAACGCATTTATTGAGCTTCAGACAACAGCTCAAGGTCAATCTGATGTGTCTACAGGTTACATTTTATTACAATTCGATCCAGAGAATATAAATAGAAGATCGTTCGTGAGAAAACGCACGATGCTATAACGCGAAAAAGAACAGATTGCGAGCTAATATTTGAACAACAAACCAAACTAGCTTTCTATCATTAGTAACAAGATTTCAGCGTGTTGCTGAATTTTTTGCCTTTGTGTTATCCATTCATATACCTTAGCCGTGAAAAACTTTGTAAACACGGCCTGCGAGATGGTGTGTATTTGTGAGACTAGGAGTTCAGATCGGGTGCGTGCTGACTGATCGGATTAGAATACCTTGTATACTTATCAAATCTTCTAGTGGAACCCTTCCTTGATTAGAAGAAGTAGAGATGTAGAAGCATTGCTTTGAACTTCCAGAAACATATCTTTTCTCGCAATCTGATTTAATTTCAGCATACGTTTGTATACACTTTTCACTGTTCTATTGAGATCTTTCCGCATATACTTTATATTTCTCAAGAAAATAGATTAGATTGAGTTGTAGATTATGTTTTTAACACAAGTGGTCTGAAAATTATTTTAAAGCACAAAAGTTCTCAAAGATTTTATTCAACCACCCCCATTCTAAACTCTGTACAGTGTGTTTTCGATCCTAACAAGTGGTACCAGAGCAAATTTTACTCAATCTTGAATTAAAATAATTTCCAAATCTCATTCTTTATAATGACATCATATAAAAAAATCCCTATGTTCTCAAAAGAGGATATGACGGTTGGGAAATCTGAATGCAGGCACACTTGTCGGCCCAGGACGATGATATGTGGTTCGTCATTACAGATGGACCAATGAAGATCATGAAGGCCAACATTGTTGTTGCCATCTCTGATGGTGTTCCTAGGATTGTTGAAAAGCCATGTTACGAGTGGTCTATCGAGGATAAAAATAAGAAAAATCTTGACAATGTGGCCAAGGATATTATCTTCAAGACGCTGAACAAGAACATGTTCGGCATGATCAAGATGTGCCCAACTGCCAAGGAGATTTGGGACAATCTTACTTAGATCTGTGAGGATAATGTACAAACTAAGGAGAACAAGCTCACAGTAGCCACATAGAAGTTTGATACCATCAAAATGAAGCCTAGAGAAACAATAGCCGCATTCGATGAAAGATTCAGTGACATTGTCATTGAGCTAGCTGCTCTGGGACAAACTTATACAAACAGGGAGGTGACTCTAAAAGTTATGCGAGCTGTTAGGATCGGAAAATAGCTCAAGAGTTCAGAGGGGGGGGGGGGTTGTTAATGAAACTGATTTCAAAATATTTTACAGCTCGTAGATAACCGTTAAACCGAGTTACCAGCTTAGAGGGCTCTCAGTGTAAGTTGTTGTATCGTGTAATAAAATGTTTTATGCGGAAAGAACACGATTCAACAGTGAACAGATAAATGCGTAAATGTAAAAGTTGAGAGTCAAGAAATTTATTTCTGGAAGTTCGGAGTTTAATCTCCTACGTCTCACCTTCTTCCTCAATAGGAAGGATATCCACTAGAAGATTTGATTTATACAATTCCTTGTACAAACCCAATCCGATAGCCAGAAGCTGCAAGAACTTTAGCACTCAACCAAAAACACAGAAACACGCGATCTGGTTCGAAATACAATTAACACAGCTCTAAGCTGGTTGTGCAAATCTAGCACTCGACACTCTCTGTTTATGATTTACATGAATGGCTCAACACTATAGAGAGTGCGTACAAATGATTATGTGACACAAGAATTGATAGAAAAATATGTGCGTGTGTGTCACTAGCTGTCTGAGCTGGTTTGACAGATGAACTCTGTTTTACTTTTGAAAAATTCGTAAGTTCGTTGTTGTAGCAAGAATCCGAGAGGCTTCTCAAACTGATCTGTCGTCCAATTTATACCCTTTGGATACAATGGCAATAAATGTTACCAATAGACACGTCGAATGTATCCAAATTGAAATATTTACGGCGTCTTAAATGCTTGTAATATGTACGTACAACTTCATTAAATGCATTTCCCTTTTTAGCATACTTTGCGTCGTCTCCAGTTCAAACCAAATCTCGGTGTATCTGGAATTAGCTTAAAGTAATTCCAACGACTATAAATTGATACAAAGAGGTCAAACAAATGGCAATAAATGTTACCAATAGACACGTCGAATGTATCCAAATTGAAATATTTACGGCGTCTTAAATGCTTGTAATATGTACGTACAACTTCATTAAATGCATTTCCCTTTTTAGCATACTTTGCGTCGTCTCCAGTTCAAACCAAATCTCGGTGTATCTGGAATTAGCTTAAAGTAATTCCAACGACTATAAATTGATACAAAGAGGTCAAACATTTCACATCAATTTGTACGAAACCTCAAAGTATTCTGAAATCCATTTTGCTACGTTGTCCTTTCTTAGCTGGTTTTTCAATCTGGTCGCTGTACGTTGAACTGCTTTTCTAATCTGGTTCTAGGCTGATCAAATCTAATCTGCTCTGAACTGATCTGCTCTTGTCTTTGTTCAACAATAACAGTCTTTATTCACTTTCCTCTATAACCAGATAACTTATGTAGAACAATCTTGATCTGAGCTGGTTTTTCCAAACTGGTCTCTCAGCTGGTTTGTTCTACCACTTCGCGCTCTGAGCTGTTTTCTCAACTTTTCTATTCTGAAACTGATAAACTCTGCTCTTGTAAACTGAACTCAAATTGTTCTTCTATCAACTGAAAAAACTGAATAGAAACCTGATCTGTTTATCCGAGCTGATTTGTCTTTAACCAGCTTATCTGAACACCTAAGCTGGTTTGTCCTTAACCATCTTGGCTTAGCTCTTATCTGGTTTCAATAAACCACACAGTATAGTCTGTCTCTATCCGGTCGATCCATTTTTGAGCTGATTAATCTCTTTTATTTGTCTTCACCAAAACTTATGAAATTAACTCCAACAATTTCCCCCTTTTTGGTGATGACAAAGCTTGTGTATAAAAAGAGATTTATTTTTTTAAACTGTTAAACACTTTATACAATAGCCAACTGTACACCAGAAAAACACGAAAAACTAAACCCGCCTTAAGTCACAACAATCTTATCTTTTTAATCGTCCCTTCCCCCTTTTTGGCATCACGTATCTCTTTCAGACAATCATCCATTTCACCAACCTGCGATTTTAACAACGCAATATCACCCGCAAGATTATGTTGGCTATAGGCAAAATGACGAACCAGACTAGTCTCCAGCCCATCGATCTTGGTTTCGAGCTGTTGCTGGAATAGCAAAGTATTGTGCTTTGAAATATATGTATCATCCTTTATGCGATCGAATTTTAAACCCAGGGAAGATACAATATCCTTCATAGATATGAGCTCTTTAGCAGTATCAACTTGGGGTCCAGGAACAATGGTTCGCTGCGGACCAGCTTGGGTCTTATTCTTTATCTGCGCTGTTATTTGCTTCTTCTTGTGCAGTATATAGAACCATCTGTAAATCAGAGGGACTAGGATCCTGAAGATCCTCATTATTGGCATTTGAAGCGGAAAACTATACAAATGAATGTGAATAACTTGGACTGGCAGGGGATGAACCAGTTGGAGCCTCCTGATCGGCTTCCTGATCTGGTTCATTTTGAGTGTGGTGCTCATTTCCCTGAGCCTGACGCTCCTTCGCTCGAGCCTGTTGCTCATTCTCGTGAGCCTGATGCTCTTGAGAATTCATGGCTTCAATCTCTTCTACATCCTCAACTGTCCGAACAATGTCCTCAACCTGTCCTTCCGGCTGAGCTGGTTGCTTCTCCGTTGTTTGCGTCTGTTCTGCTTGAGTTGAAAACTCAATGGCAATAATCTTTGGCTTCTCCTGCTGAGATGGAGTGGCTCCTGTTAACAACAAATTACGTGCCTCAGCCCAGTTATCTGAGGAAGATCCACATTTGCAACATCTCCTGGGACTGAGCTTTCCGGAACCAGAAAAGGTAGGCCAGCTAGATGTCGCAGAGCCCTGTGCTGCTTTAAGATTTCCTTAAGTTCACGGTTTAGAAACCGGATACACATGTGATCGTAATTAACAGACGGCTCAGGTGGATTAAAATTAGCGCGGTGCTTATCTACCCTCTTCTGTATCTCCATCTCATACAGCTTGTATAGCACCAGCATCTTCCGTTCGAGCAGTTCAGACACCAGCTCTGTCTCAGCCCAAAACAAAAAGTGATCACCTAGTCTTGGCAAAACTTTCAATGGGCGTCATGGACGTGATGGTATTTAGCCTCACCACAGTGTGGAAGTGTACCCACTTGTCATATTCACACATCTTGCTGGATACATCTTCCCAAGCTGATTTGAGCACAACAAACAGTGCTCCTCCACTGGGTTCGGCCGGGCAAAAGCTTCCAAAATCTCTTTGCCCTTTGCGGCTGGGTCTATTTTGGGCAGGAAGTGCGTTTCCCAGTTTATCTCCCTGATCTCCACGGGAGCAAAGATCCCCTTGCCAGCAGAATTTATTGGCTGCTGAGCTGGTTGCTCATGTCCAGACTTGACCACAATAGTATGATCATTGTTAACAACCTCTATCTCCGTTTTGTCAATACACTCCACATGCTCTTCCTGATCAGCAGCGGTGGAAGCATCATTAGCCTGTCTCTCCACTTCTGGAGTTGTCTCCATATTGGCTTCTGGAGCAGCAGTGTAGGGATATCCACAGCCTCAGTTGGGATTTCGGGAACCGGACCGGGTTGGGCTTCAGCCTTGTTACTAGCAGTAGGCTTCACCTACTTGGTTCTCTTTGTCCTTTGCTTTTTCGTGATCAGCACCAACGGAACAGACACAATGGATTACGAATTTGATGGACCCACAACTAGTTTGCGCTTGGGTGCAGCGGCACCTTTCTTCATTGCACCCAATTTGGACAAAAGGAGTGAGTCCTCATCTGAGCTGGTCCCAGATGTGGACTACTGTGGAGCAGCTTGGATTTCAGCCACAACCTGCTTCTTCACCAAAACAACTTTGACTTTATTTTTCTTCTTCTTCTCAATATCTTTCACTAGTTACTTCTCCACGGGCTTGGTCATCTGGGACTGTCCACCTTTAGTACCACTGGCTGTGTCCTCAGTTTGCTTGCTCGACTCATCAACTGGGACAATAGTCAGATTCTTTTTCACATAGGTGAGAACCGACTTGTGGTTCAACACCTTCAAGGGGTGAAGCTTAACAGACTCCCCAAGGTCTGCTTGCACCAGGTTGCTCAACACAACACTCAGTTGTACAGTGAAATCCTGCCACCGTTTGGTAGGAGTGGCACCATAGCCACCAATGTTTGGAACAGAACCTATGCCCAGTTCACCTTTAAACCTGCACTTATCGCTAGCATCAAATCAAACTTTTCATTGGTTACCACATCAAATGAACCAGCTTTGGCACACAGTGCCCACAATATCGTGCAGCAGTCAATACTCAATCTTCATCTCCCTCTTCTTGTTGATTGTCCTAAATGGAAATCAGTACTGAGAATCTCATTCTCATATCCGCCATAGCCTAGGTCGGAAGATCGAGAAAACCAACCATCCCCTCAGACGGAAGTCCAAAAGTTTCTGCAAACACATCCTTCGTGATTATCATCTTCTTGTTGGCCACAAAGCTCACAATCGTGCCAGCTATCACCTTGGTGTTCGCAAAGAATTCAATCACTGCTCCCTCAAACACTGTACCGGATACCTCCAAAAATCCCTTAAGCCCTATTTCCTCCATGGACTTAAACATCCTCACCATTCCAATGTGCTCCATGGAAAGCACAGACTCAAAGTTCACCTGCATGGCATTGATGGAAAGGGAAGAAGCCATTTTGATAATTGAAGAGTTAGGAAGCAAATAATTTGTGACAGATTGCAATGAAATGTTGTTAACTGCTTGCTAGAATGCGCGAAAAATTTGAAAGCGTAGTGAAAAAGGTAAAAAAACTGCTTATGTACGAACGAGGAGAGAGAAGGGTTTTAAGTGGACACGTGTCATCATCACATTAAAAGAGTCATTTGAAATTCCAGAAAGATGACCGTCCGATTTAAAATGAATTTTAAAAGACAAACCAATCTCAACCGTTCGATTTACTATACCAGCACAGAAACAATTAACTCAAACACCCTGATAACATCACAATGTGTATGTCTCTAAGCTGGACCAGATCAGCACGGAGCTGAAAAGCTCAAAGACAAACAATGGACTTTTGTATTATCTGTTTGAATTATTTTGTTCTCCGTGAATATATGCATGCGGAACATAGTCAATACATATCAAGGAGACCTAAAATGTTTCTAAATAAGAAAACTTAGCGTCCAGTAGAGGCTTGGTGAAGATGTCAGCAACTTGCTGATCTGTTGGCACATGCTGCACCCGAACGTCTTTCTTCAGCACATGGTCTCGAATGAAATGATGGCGTATGTCAATATGCTTGGTCCTGGAGTGCAGCATGGGGTTCTTATTGATCGCGATGGCACTTGTGTTATCACAGAAAATGGGTGCTTCCTTTGCATCAACGTCATGGTCCTTGAGCTGTTGTTGTATCCATAAATCTGAGCACAGCAGCTCCCAAATTCTAGGTACTCTGACTCATATATAGACTTGGTTATTGATGTTTGTTTCTTTCTGAACCATGAAATCAATCTATCTGGCAAGTTCCACTAGTGCTACATCGATAAATCTTACAACCTGCGTAATCTGTATCACTGTAACCAATTAAATTGAAACTTGAGTTTTTGGGATACCAAAGACCCACGTTTGTGTGCCCTTAAGGTATTTAAATATGCGTTTAACAGCCATGTAATGAGACTATTTAGGATCAGCTTGAAACCTGGCACACATATAGACAACAAACATAACGTCCGGTGTGAGACCTGGATTTGTAATTGAGATTTATCGTTGGAATGAATCGGTAGATAGAGGTTCTGCTGGTTTAAGATCTCTATTTGAGTGTTTGAGTTGCATTTTCGGGTTCCGTTTCGTGTGTTGAGAAATTCTGGAGTTTTTGTATTTTCGCATATTTGAGGTACCTGCTGGTTGACGTGTCAGCTGGTGTTGGGAGTTAGCAGCTGGTCGGTGGCAAAACCAGTCGAAGCGTGTTTTAGCGTGAGATTCTTGAAACGCCGTCGTTTGCGTGAAGTCTGGTTGCGCGTGTTGTGATCAGCAGGTGCGTTAGCGTATTTGCATTGAGGATCAAAACGACTGCGTTTAGATTAGTTGGCGCGACGTCGTTTCGATGTTGCGTCTGGTACCAGCTGGTGGCATTGCGTGCGAGTGTCTGCTGGTTGTTCAGCAGGAGTAGATGTCAACGCGGGTCAACTTTCCTGTAGCTCGAAGAGGAAACGTCGTCGTTTCGTTGTTGCGACTGGTTGCTTGCTGCTGGTATTTCGTGAGAGCTAGAGACTGGATGACGTCAGTGGAGCGACGTCGTTTGAGTTAGTTGCAACGCTGCGTTTTGAGGTTGCGACTGGAACCAGCAGAGAGAAGCGTTGCGTTGTCTTGTTCTTGCGACTGGATACCCAGCTGCTGGTGTAGTATCCTGTGCGACATCGTTTGAGTAAGTTGGTGCGACGCCGTTTTGAGAACCAGCCGTTAGTTATTTTAGCGATTGTTGGAGAAATCAGCTGTTGGTTCTTGCGTCTGCTGGTTTGGGAAATTATTGGTGTTGATTTCCAGTCGTTGCTAGTGCTATTTATAGGAAGACTTGGTCTTCGAATTGTGGTATCAATTCCATACTTAGCAAATATTTCCAACCTTTCGTTCCTTATCCTTCGAACCCTAGAACACTGTTCAGCCGTGAGCTTTTCCGGCGATTTCCCGTCGTTTCCGGTGGTTGTTTTGCTCATGCGAGGTAGCGTTGGACTCCTCTTGAGAAGCTCTTCCAATTCATACCAGTTTTAGAAGCTGGAATTGACTAGTCGAGGAACGCGAAGTTGCTGCCGTTCGAGTGTTGCGTCGATTTGGTAGAACTACGTTCTGGTTTTCGGTGAGACCTTGTTCCTAGCAATAGTTTTAAGCTTTCTATGTAATTGTTGAGGTATATGGAGCAGCTGGTTGAGTGAGACTCCCAGCCGTGAGTTTGATTAGCAACCTGTTAGATTTACGTTGTGTATGCCGTGTGTTTAACAGGCTTTTACCAGAGTCTTCGGGATTTCTCGCAGGGTTAGTTGTTGCTCAGTATAAGGTACGGATTTGAGCTTGATTTACAGCGAAGTTATGGCTTGGATGAATTGTAGTCGCTGGTATGTGGAATTGCCGTGCCTGCTGGTTGTGTCCAGTTGAGGATTGTGTATGCTATTTGTGCATTTGCTGCGTTGCATATGTTTATATGCTTGCATTCCCGCATGTTGCATACACGCATGATATTCCTTTCCAGTTTTGGTAGTCTTTGTACCCTTGTTGTATTGTTGTTATTTTCTTACCAGGATGTGAGGGCGAGCGGCAATAACGCACTCTCATCTCCCTGCTGGTATCGTAGCCACCATGCGCCGAGTGGTTAACTACCACAGTTCATGGGCGAGGCAACAGCAGGTTGAGTTGTTTGATGCATCTGGTAAGTGGGAATAGTGTCATGGCGAGTGGCTTACTACCACACTGTGAACACACCCCGTGGCCACTGCATGTTGTTGGTAATTCTTGGAGCTATGTTTGAGTTCCTTAGCTCCCTTGTGGGTCGAGCTTTCAGTTGTTCTTCGGCGTCTCATGCATAGCACCTGCATTTCATTCCTTGCTGTTTATTTCTGTTGTATTATTGCTCTCCGTACTGGGGTTTGACCCCATGTCCCTCCGGGGCTTGGTTTGTTTCTTTGTTGCGTTGTTTTCAGGAAACCCAGGTTCTACAGCTGGTCGTGGTTTCAACCCAGCTGGTGGTGCCCCAGGAGGTGGCTAGTGTGTCCCAGTAGCATATAGCATATATATATATATATATATATATGTATCAGTTAGCCAGGGGGATGCCCTGCGCTTTGTTGTTGTACCCGTAGGGAATATGATACATGTTGGAATTATGTATGCTTTATTGTTGATTGTTTATGATTTGGGTAAACTTATTTAAGTATCGTTGTA
>KV003555.1:106634-131764 GCA_001598015.1 Dorcoceras hygrometricum | reverse complement strand
TGTTAGAGTAGATGCCCAACTAGCCAACTTGTGGCGTGTGGGTTTTATTGACTCTTGTACAAACGATCTTTATATATGATATTCGCATTTTCTTATATGGCGTTCTTTACTTTCATTGCGTGTATAATGATTAAGAATTGCGTTGAGTAAAGACCTAGAATGCACTAAATCGTATGTTAGATGTGATAGTGGGTATGACGGCTATCATGAAACACATCTAATAGTCGCTGTGTATTTTGAACATGTTCCTAGTCGATTGGGCCGTCAAAATGAGGATAAGGCCGCCCGAGTTCGAGACTAGTATCTGCGATGCGAAGTACCATGTTTCATTGGTAGGGAACATTGTGATGTTCTGAGCATGCAGATAGATAGTGACCTGGTGATCTATCGAACTACCCTCGTTCGGACTTTCCAAGTGGTTACCATTTGTCGAGTGGATAAGTCCGAGGTCTTGGTTGTACTGATTAGTCCTCACGACTCGAAACGTCATTGAGACTCTACATGATAGGCGTCTCACTTTGACCCGTTTGCCGACTCACTTGGGGTCATAAGGCGTCGGGATTGGGTGAGACCCCGATGCATGTAGGAGTCGATGCATCGTTGTCGAGGATTCACCGCTCGCAGACATGCGTGGATATCCTATGCTATCTGAGGAGATAATAGTGTATAAATCTCTGGCCAGAGTACTAGAAGTGTTTTAGGTAAATGTGTTTACCTAGTTACACTCGCGATGTCACTATTTGATCTCCAAGATGTATGCATAGCTATCGGATCTATAGCGACTCTCGATTTACCAATGGTCGTTGATCTGATCGGGATATATGGATTGAAAGGACCGTACTGTACGCTAACCACGACCAACTGGTTCTTGCAGGCACTATCAGTGATACCTAGGGGATCATGGGGCGATGTTGCTAGACGCTTTACCATGATCCGATGGGCAAATCCGGAATTGTGATTCCGGAGCCACAATGGTTGTGGGCCCACGGCTAGCTGTATCCCTGAACCATTGAGGGTCACACAAGTACTAGATTCGAGATTCCCGCACGGATACTCAGCTCAATGTGTTGAGCACGAGGAGAGGATTTTGGGGAGTGCGACTTCCTAAAAGTCAACAGGGGTCAAACCGGGGTTTCCCGCTGTTGAAGGGCAAAACGGTCATTTTGCACTGGGGTTCTGAAAAATGGTTTTTCAGATCATAATGTTCAGTTTCGGAAACTGAGTCGATCGGTCCGATCTGATCGATGATCGGAGTTACGGTGAAGTCTCGATGATGGAGATGAAACGAATGTTCATCCGTTGGACCCGGGCCCGTTGGGCCGGATCCAAATCCATCACCTATTCTATTTAATGTAGAACTATGACTTAACCTAAACACTTGTGTTACAACTCTAAACATAACCCTAAGTATAGCGCCGCCCTTCTCTTCAAATTACCTCACGCCACCGCCGTGCGCCGCCCGCCGCCGCCGCCGCCGCTTCGTCGGAAATCGTTCCGGCCTAGTTTTTTGAGGAGAATCCGTTCGTGCAGAATTCGTCAGTGCTTCTAGTGCAGGCTGACGAAGGAGTTTCGTTTCTGGTCGTGGACCGGATTGGCGATATCTACCGCAGTCTACCGAGAAGAGCCGACGTTATTGTAACTACGGTTGGAGCCAGGCACAAGTGCCAGCAAGGTAATCGCCCAAAACATCCTATGAATGTCGTAGTTTGTTATTGATTTCTTCGTATTGATCGTCTCCCGGCTGTATTTCTTTGTTCTTCCGCTGCCTCGCCGGGGGGCGGATCCGGATCCCCAACAGTATATCCCAGCCCGTAAAATCGTCCTTGCCAGATCAGAGGATTAGCTGCTATCTTAACTTCATCATATTGTGCCTCTTCGGGCTGTCCCACGCTGGATCTTACAAAATTCATTGTTTGAAATTTTATTCTACCCAGCTGTGGGGTACAACTGGTCTCTGCTGTGCTTCTTTCATTGCCACCATAGCCCAATCCGGATTTATCATCGAATGGCTTCATAGCTCCATGCAGATTATCTAGGGAAGCACAAGACCTGGTCCAGGAACTAATAATATCAGCTAAACGCTGATTTCACTAAGAATTTCCTGAGACCTGCTTTTCAGTTCATCATTCTCCGCTGCAAGCTTACTTAGAGCAGCTTGCATATCACTTGAGCTAACTAGCTCAGCTTTTGTTGCACAGCTCTCTCTTTCAGCTTTAACTTCCTCGAATGATTGAGAAAGCTTCTTGTACTCTTGAACCATGTAATTAGGTGTTTTGACAAGGTCCTCACGTGTGAATTCTATATTCGAAATGTTGAATACCTCATCAGTGTTATCAGCCATGAGACATTGTACTTCATCATCGCTTTCACTTGATGATGAGGTTCCTGAGCTGGATTCCTCTGAATCTGAATCAGCCCATGCACTCTTGTTTTCTTCAGCAACCATACTTCTCATTTCTCCTCTTTCGATAAGGCTTCTTCTCTTTCTTCTCCTTGCTGGCAGTGCGATCTGGTTGCTTCTTCGCATCCAGCTTTGGCTTCCTGCAATCAGAAATGTAGTGACCAGACCTGCCACAGTTATAACACTTGTCTTCAGAGGGAGTATTTAAGTTCTTTCTAGAAGAATCAAAAGAGTTGGGTTTAGAATTATGCTTCCGCATAAATTTCCCGAATTTCATAATGAATAAGGACATGGCATCCTTGCTCAGCTCCTCTGCTGATCTGCCGCTTGTAGAGGTGCTCTGTTCTGGTGTTGTTGCCGCAAGAGCTCTGGTCGGTTGAGATGTAGAGGGCTCAGATTATTATCTTGTATCCAGCTCGAATTCATAGGTCTTTAGATTTGCGAACAAGTCGTGCAGCTCCAGTTTGTTCAAGTCCTTGGATTCTCGCATGGCCATTGTTTTCACATCCCACTCCTTGGGTAGTGCTCTCATGACTTTCAGGGCCAACTCCCTATTGATGTAAACTTTGCTCAATCTGGTCAGCTCAATCACCAATAAGCTGAACCGTTCATCAACCTATGCCATGGTCTCCTCGGGCTTCATTTTGATCAGTTCAAACTTTTGTAGGGCCACGGTCAACTTGTTCTCTTTGATTTTCTCATTACCCTCATAGATCTGGGTCAGCTTCTCCCAGATCTCCTTTGCAGTTGTGCAAGTCTGGATCTTGCTAAACATATTAGTGTCTAGCTTCTTGTGCAGAATGTCCTTAGCGACATTTTCCAGATTTTCTTTCTTCTTATCCTCGGATGTCCATTCCATCCTTGGATTTTTAGTCCATTGAGGCGCACCATCTGATATAGCTATTGCTGTATTTGGCCTCATAATATTTATTGGTCCATCCATGATGACGAACCACATGTCGTCGTCCTATGCTTCCAGGTGAGCTTGCATCCGGATCTTCCAGAAATCATACTCCTCCTTAGAAAACATGGAAATTTTATTATGTGAGATCGACATGTTTCATGGATGCGAAATAATAAAGCTGTTCAAACACTGAGAATCCGAGCTCTGATACCACTTGCTAGGATCGAAAAACAGCTCAAGAGTTCAGAAGGGGGTGAATGAACTCCTTTGCTAATTTTTAAATGAAAACTGATTCAAAATATTTTATAACTCGTAGCTAACCTCTTAAACCGAGTTACCAGCTTAGAGGGCTCTCAGTAAGTTGTTGTCTCATGTAATAAAATTTTTTATGCGGAAAGAACACGATTCAACAGTGAACAGATAAATACGTAAATGTAAAATTTTAGAGTCAAGAAATTTGTTTCTGGATGTTCGGAGTTTAATCTTCTACGTCTCCCGTTTTTCCTCAATGGGAAGGATATTCACTAGAAGATTTGATTTATACAACTCCTTGTACTATCACTATCCAACATCCAGCAGCTGCAAGAACTCCTAGCACTCAACCAAAAACCCAGACACACGATCTGGTTTGAAATACAATGAACACAACTCTAAGCTAGTTGTGCAAATCTATCACTCGACACTCTTTATTTATGATTTATAAGAATGACTCAACACTACAGAGTGTGTGTAAAAATGTTTATGTGACACAAAAATTGATAGAACAATCTCTGTGTGTGTGTCACTAGCTGTCTAAGCTGGTTTGACAGATGAACTCTGTTTTGTTTTTGAAAAATTTCTAAGTTCGTTGTTTTAGAATACGAGAGGCTTCTCAAACTGATCTGCCGTCAATTTATACCCTTTGGATACAATGGTAATAAATGTTACCAGTAGACACGTTGAAAGTATCCAAATTGAAATATCTGCGGCTTCTTAAATCAATTCGAACGTAGTAAAGTTTGGCATCTAATTCCTAGACCGTATGATCAAAACTTCATACGTATAAAATGGATCTTTAGGAAGAAGCTGGATGTACAAGGAAATGTAATTCGAAATAAAGCCAGGCTGGTAGCGCAAGGATATAGGAAAGAATAAGGCATAGACTTTGAAGAATCATTCGCACCAGTGGCAAGATTAGAAGCCATTAGAATCTTCCTTGCATATGCATCATTCAAGAATTTTAAAGTTTATCATATGGATGTTAAGAGTGCATTCTTGAATGGCATCCTGAATGAGGAAGTGTATGTCACACAACCTCCTGGCTTTGTAGATCATATCAGACCAGATCATGTATACAAGCTTGACAAAGCGCTGTATGGTCTGAAACAAGCTCCCAGAGCTTGGTATGATACCTTGTCCAAATTTCTTATAAATCATGATTTTATTATTGGATCTGTGGACAAGACACTATTCAAATTCGTAAAGAATGATCATGTCCTGCTCGTACAGATTTATGTTGATGATATCATCTTTGGATTAACTAAACATAAACTTTGCGACAGATTTTCTAAGTTGATGTAGGACAAATTTGAGATGAGCATGATGGGGGAGCTAACATTTTTCCTAGGATTGCAAGTTAAACAGCTTGGGGATGGAATTTTCATTAATCAAGCCAAGTATACCAAGGAACTTCTGAAGAAGTTCGGGTTGAAAAATTGCTCTTCAACAGCTACTCCAATGAGTACCTCTATCAAGCTGGACAAATATGAAGCTGGAACTGCCGTTGAGGTAACCATGTATCGAGGGATGATTGGCTCGCTGTTATACCTCACAGCAAGCAGACCAGATATAATGTTCTCGGTCTGTATATGTGCTAGGTTTCAAGCTGATCCAAAACAGTCTCACTACATAGTTGTTAAACGCATTCTCAAATATTTAAAAGGCACGCAGAACGTGGGTCTTTGGTATCCAAAGACTCCAGCTTGAATTTAATTGGTTACAGTGATGCAGACTATGCAGGGTGTAATATTGATCGCCGAAGCACAAGTGGAACCTGTCAATTTCTGGGTGATAGGATTATCTCATGGTTTAGCAAGAAACAGACATCAATTGCTACGTCCACCGCTGAGGCAGAGTACCTTGCAGCTGGTAGTTGTTGCTCTCACATGCTATGGATTCAACAACAACTTCGGGACTACGACATAGATGCATAAGAAGCCCCCATTTTCTGTAACAACACTAGTGCGATTGCGATCACTCAGAACCAGTACTACGTTTCAGAACAAAGAACATTGACATACGACATCACTTCATTCGAGACCATGTACTCAAGAAGGAAGTTCGGGTGGAGCATGTGCCAATGGATCAGCAAGTAGCAGATATCTTCACCAAACCTCTACCGGACACTAAGTTTTCTTACTTTAGAAACATTTTAGGTCTCCTTGACATGTCGTGATTGTGTTCCGTATGCATAAATTCAGGGGGAACATAATAAGTCAAACAGATAACAAAACAGTCCGCTGGTTGTCTACGAGCTTGTTTGCGATCTGGACCAGCTCGGGACACATACAATGTGACGTTATCATGGGGTTTGTCTTATTAGTTTCGACATTGGTACATAAAATTGAACGGTCGAGGTTGGGGTATTTCTGAAACATTTTTAAATCGGACTGTCATCCTTCTGGAATTTCAAATGTCTTTTAATATAGTGATGACACGTGTCCAGTAAAAACCTTCTCTCTCCCCGCTCAAACATAAACCATTTTGCTTTAATTTTTATTCTAAGATCTCACAAGTTTTCGTGCACTTAAGCATATCATTAAGCAAATTTCTAGCACTCTCGTGTAATCCCTTGCAAACCTTTTTGCTTCCTAACTCTTTAATCATCGATATGGCTGCCTACTTCTTCTTCAATGCTAAGCAGGTCAACTTTTAGTCTATGCTCGTCATGAAGCACGACGGGATGAAAAAAATGTTTAAGTCCCTGGAGGACACATGGCTTAAGGGGTTCCTGGAAGCATTCGATCTAGTTTACGAGGGCGATGTAATTGAATTTTTTGTTAATGTGAAAGTTATTGTAGGAACAATTGTTAGTTCTATGGGCAATCGGAAAATGGCGCTTACCAAGGATGTATTCACTGAGGTTTTTGGGCTATCTACTGAAGGGCTAACAACTTTTATGGATATTACAAAGGAGAGTGTGGTTGAGATGCGAAGTCTATTCTCTGGCTCTGACGAGCCATTTAGGGCACCAAACAAGAAAAAGGGTATGAAGATGGAATTCCGTTTGCTGCATGATATTGTAGCCAAGGCATTGTGCACAAAGGCTGGATCGTTTGATGTGGTACCAGTGAAAAGTTTGATCTCATGGTCGCTATTACTGCTGGACTGAAAGTTAACTGGGGTCATTTTCTGTTTCAGGTATTGCTGAGTATGGTAAACAATTCTAAGAGACAATCTCAAGGGTTTGCCGTACAGGTTAGTGTTTTATTGGAAAAGCTGGTGAAGACTGATCTCGGGGATTCAGTCAATCTGCACCCTCAAAAAGTGTTAACCAACAAGTCGGTGCAGACTTACATCAAGAAAAATCTGGAAAAACCAACTGGTGAATCCACCAAGCACGCTGAAGATACTGCCACTAATACAGATGGTGACGAAACGTCAACACAGGCACGCGTTTACAATCAATCTAGATTTCCATAACCAGATTAGATGCCTAAAAAATTTCTAGGTTCGCTAGTCCTACCCGTCTAAGTTCCCAAGGCAAGTCCTAGAAGGTCTAACAGTTCTACTTAGATTCAACCCAGCACCCTAAGGCATAAAATCTACTAGCAGTGCCCTACTCAACATGCAATTTAGAACACAGCAAATACAAAAATTCAAGGATCACGGGAACGATGGAAATTCTAAAGTGGAATACCTGTGATCAGTGTCGTGCCTTGGTCTGCAGCCTCCGCCTCCATCACGTATACCCGACCCGAGGACTGTCTCTTCTTAGGGCAATCCTTGGAAATATGCCCCGGTTCCTTGAAATTGTAACACCTGCCTGATCCTGCCATGCACGATCCTGGACGCTGCTTATGGCACTCCTTGCAAAACGCTGTTCCTTTAGGTCTAGGGGCATTGGTTCCCTGCTGATGCGGCCTCTGCTGGCCCTGATGCCTATACTACTGTGGCCCCTGAGGAGTTGGGCCCTTAGGATGCCCCTGATAAGGTCTCTCCGCCGGTTGCTGTGAAGACTGTCCCCTGGAAGGCTGCTGTAACTGCCTCTTCCGCTGAAAGTCGTCTCTCATGTCCTTTCGGCCCCTCTAAGACCGGTAAGCTTGGTTAACTGCAGCCATGTACGAAGTCACGTCCGCCATGTTGACATCATGGTGGATGTCTGGTCTCAGCCCATCAGTGAACTGCCTCAACTTCTCGCTTTCCACCAGCGCGATCGAGGGCACAAAGTGACACCCCCGCTCGAACAGTTGGACATACTCAGCTATAGACTTGTCTTCCTGACGGAGACTCATGAACTCCCTTATCAGCTGACTCCGGGCGTTCGCGGTGAAGTACTTATCGAAGAATACAATTCTGAAACTCACCCAGGTCATGTTCTCCAAAACCAATCCCAGCACTGCACTCTCCCACCAAAGTGTTGCGTCTCCCTTCATCATGAATATGGCGCATCTAACCCTGTCAACATCCTGAAGGCCCATATAGGAAAAGATGGTCTCCAGAGAATGGATCCATTCCTCAGCCACTAGCGGATCGGTAGTCCCGGAAAATTCCTTGGGTCCCTGCTTGTGGAACCGCTTAGCCACATCCTCCTCGTGAGACTTCCCAGATCGCTCCGACTACCTCTCTAACAACCTGGTGATCCTGGCTAGCATGTCCATTCTAGCCCTCTCATAAGGCGTCAACTACGAAGGAGGAGGAGGAGGTGTATCATCATCCTGCTGATCCCTAGCACGTCTGGGAGGCATATTGGCACACAAAACCCTTCACGTAAATCCAAATGCATGACTAGGCTTCTAACTCTTAAACTCCTAAGCTAAAACTAATCCAACAACGGAACATGCATCATGTGAAAGTATGAATCATAAAAACCTTAAAACTTATAGACTGACAGTGCGACTTCTGAGCTCCACGCAGCAGGCACCACCACTCTGATACCAACTGAAATGAACCTAACTCTAGAATTTTTTTTGTAAAGTAAAGTGCGGAATAAACATTCTTTAAAATATAATTTGACCATTAAAACATTTCCTCAACGCAGCTGTAAATGCATAAATGGATAAATGTCTCAAAAAGAATAAATCCTTCACCCGGGTTTAAAATCAAAGTAAACATGTTGTATCTGAAAAGTTCTAATTAAATAAAAGCATCTGAAGTGGTCACGGGTGGCAGCTGCAGCGGGCGATCAGAGGTCCTCACCCCCAGTCGATATAAAATCAACAGTAGGATCACCTGTACCATTTAAATCTAGTGATCCTAAATGCCTAGCATGCTCTATCTGATAATAAAGAAGTACATATACTAAAACCGCACGCAAGCACATAAATATCATAAAATAACTTAAAAACGTGCATGCATGAATAATCGTAAATCATGATTTAAACACTAGTCATAACAGTGCATAGTCATATATCATAATATAATGAGGCATTAACATAACATAAAATTCGTACGAGTCGTATCCATGATGTGTGGGCCATTATACATTAACAATTGATTAATCATAAAAAACCAACGTACGCGACGATGCGGTTCACCCAAACTTTCTCGGGTTCCCAACACCTCTATGCTGCCACTTCACCATGTCGTGAACAAATGGATCCATAAGCTCATTATAACATTAACAAAGGTTCATCGGGTTCGGAATCCCGACTCCACTCATCATTACTTGCCACAACCACTTCAATCCCTCAAAATATTTTCTTTCCTTTCATGCCTTAACATTTCGTAAAATTTTCATGATGCATGTACGTTATAAAATATGCAGCTTAAAAGGTTTAGCCCGCCAATATATATTTAATTTTTCTGTAAATATTAACATATACATATACATAAAATATTACATATATAATTAAATATATATTTACGGGCTTCTATATTGTTCCTTCCCCGATCAAGGATTGATTCAAGAGACTGGCCCACTAACTCTAAGCCCGAAAGCCTAGACCGCTCTTAAACTGTAACTCAACCCCAAAACTCGAACTTGACCCATAAACTCAAACTTGGCCCATAAAATCAAACTTAAATTTCACAATTGATAAAAGTACTCGGTCCTAAAACTTAAAGTCAGACATTAAAATGACAATATATCAGTCTCACCGACTAAAATCAGACTTTAAAATTTAATACAAAAAATTGTGCCCATAAATTAAAGGAGTTTAGACTTTAAAAGCTTGACCTAAAATATTCGGCTCATTGCACTTAAAATCGGATCTTAAACTTTAAAATAAAAATACCCGGTTTAGAAATAAAATAACTGTGATACTCGAAAGTTTATTGGATTAATTGAGTTAATTAATCGGGTTTGGCATAGACCGGATTTGGCTTGAACAGATCTGGGATGAGTCGTTTCGAGCTGGTATACTTGGTGAAGCTATCGGGTCCAAATTGGTGCTTAGAACAGCTCTGGAAAGTTATAGATTTTGCAGAGTAGGAATCAGACTTGGGCATTGGTCAACGTGGGTCAACTGTATTCAGATCCTGTAACCAGATCTGGTAGTCGCGCGTTATTCTGGGCGCACAGGTGGAGTATATCATGCGGGTAGCGAAATGTTTTCGTTTAGCAAGGATCCAGATTTGAGTATGTGCGTGTGGTTAGTTGTGTGTGGACAGATCCGATTTCTTAGTCCCGATTTGTGTTGTGGGGTAGACCGGTACGGTTCAGGGATTTCAGATTTGATTAGCTAGTGTGCGTCAGGTCTTAATGCTATGGGTGCGATGTCGTTTAGTGTTTTAGATTTGAGTTAGCGGGATGATGTGTATTAGTTGGGAGCGTAATTTCTGTGCGACATCGTTTGGTTAAGTCCCACGTCTGTTTCGACGTAGTGTCCATATCTGGAGTGGTACTCAGATTTGAGCTGGTTTCAGATGTGAACCCCGAGGTTGTCGGTGACTGCTGTTCACCAGATGTGACTATATTTGAGTTGTATTTAACAGAGGACTTTGACCCTTCGTCCATTACTGTTCCCCGACACTTAGAAATATTCTTCGACAGATAACCATGTCGTGATACCCTAGCTACTGTTCACCGTAGCTTTTCTTCTTCGATTGCCGGCGGTAGGCAGCTCCGACGGACACAAGAGTGGTAGCGCTGGAGTCCTCTTGTTAAGGCGATTCTTCTCATACCTTTTTTGGAGACTTGGGAGGAGCTGGAGGTGGATCACGAAGACATCTCCCTTCTGCATTCTGTTAGCATAAGCGTCGGAATAGTCTTTCCGTTCAGGTAGTTTGTTGGGTAAGTGTTAGTTTCCTACTTCATGCTTTGTTTAGAGTTGTTGGTTGAACTAGAGAAGTAGAGCAGAGCTGGTGGAGCTTGAGTTTCCCAGTTCGTGAGTTTTGTGTTACTGTCCCTGAGCCTGTGTTGTGTTTTTGGTTAGCAGGTTTCAGCTTTGGTTGCTCGGGACTTCGTTTGTGGTAATTGTAGCTCAGAACTGAGGTACGGATGTGAGCTTGCCTTACAGCGTTGGATGTGGCATGGATATATGTGTTTGCTTGCTGATCTGTTGTGCTGTGTATGCTATTCGATAGCTGTTGTATTTTGTTACATTCTGTTGCATGAGCGTACACGCATTATTCATGTTTGATCTCAGATCTTGTTTAGTGCCTTGTTATCTTGATCTTTGTTTACCAGGATGCTTGTGTTGGAGGACGAGCGGGTAACTCCCGTATACCTCCCCTCCCTGCTGTGATCTGTTAGCCACTACGAGCGAAGTGGGTAGCTCCCACATCTCATGAGTTGGGCAACAGCAGGTTGAGCTGTGTTCTGCATCTGGTACCATGTGTTGAGACGAGTGGGTAGCTCCCATATGCTCACACACCGTGCCCACCAGTGTTCAGTTGATCTGTTATCGTTTGTTGAGCAGCCGTTGAGATCCTTTGGCTCCCTGTCCTCGGTTGTAAGCCTTGTTCTCATGCATAGCATTTGCATTTTATCTATTGATATTTAACTGCTATTTTTCAGTTGGTCTCCGTACTGGGGTTTGACCCCATGTCCCTCTGGGGCTTGGTTTGTTGTTTTATTGTTTGTTGTCCAGGTTTCCCATGTTACTCAGCTGGTCGTGAATTTGACCCAGCTGGAAGTGCCCCAGGAGGTGGTTAGAGTGTCCCAGTTAGTATAGTATATATGTATCAGTACTGATAGCCGGGGGATGCCCTGCGCTTTGTTGAATTCAGTTGTAGTCTTTGTTGTAGGGTGCTTGAGGCATGTTGTACTGTTGTACTGTGGCTTTTAGCCTTGTGTATTTTATTAAACTGGGATATTTTGAGTATTGTTGTATTTTAAATTACGTTTTTATCAGTCAGGCCAAAAACGAAAATATAACCACTATTTTATTGCTTTCGCCTTTGTTTGTGTGGTTTATCTCTGAGTTGAGCACGAGGTCTGACATTTTTGGTATCAAAGCTTAAGGTGGGATAAGCTCGATTTCTTTTGATCACACTTGAGTCTAGACACAGAGTTTCTTGTTGCATGTGCATGACTATGTGATTTATTTGCTACTTGATATATACTTCTTGTTGTGTGGCCTTACCCTCTTAGTACCTTCGTAGATGCCGCCTAGACATAGGGTAGAGGTAGAGGGCAGATTCCGGAATAATCCGAGGGTCAGAACGAGGAGGTGCAGCGTAGTGGACCTTTTCGTATACGTGATAGACGAGTTGAGGATGAGGTTGATGAGCTGGCAGCCCGTGTGGACGATATGAAAATGGTGATGGCGAGGTTTCAGCGGATGAACCCTCAGACGTTTAACGGTGATGAGCCTAGTTCCTGTTGGCGACAATGGCGGATCCGGATATCGTTTCCCGAGGGCGCAGCAGAAGTTAAAATTTTGCCCCGAGATACGTTCAATACATTAAAAATAATCAATAAACCATTCATAGGATGATTATCGATTGTTACCTTACTGGCGTCTAGGCGCCTGGCTCCAACCAGATTCACAAGGAATTCTGGCTCTTGAAATGTAGGTGGCGGTAGATCGTCTAATCAGGTCCACGACCGGAAACACGATTCCTCCGTCAGTCTGCACTAGAAGATCTGACGGATTTTAGCATGAACGGATTCTCCTCGTCACGCTAATCGAAACAAGTCCGATCACGAAGTCACCGGCGGCGGGCGGCGGCGGCGGCGCTTGGAGGTGGCCGGCGGCGGCGTGAGGTTTGGGAGAGGAGGGGCGGCCGATTTTAGGTCTAGGGTTGTGTTCTTGTGTTGTGATCAAAGCCCTAGGTCATATCAACATATAGACCTATGATGGGCTTGAACCGGCCCATTGGACTTGGGTCAGACCCAAGTCCATATGAACATTCGGTTCATTTAAATCACTGCGGTTTCATCATAACTCCGATCGACGATCAGATCGGACCGGTCGACTCAGTTTCCAAAACTGAATGTTATGATATTAAAAAACAATTTTTCAGATTATCTAGCCCAAAATAGCAGTTTAGCCCCTCAACTTCAGGAAATCGCAATTTGACCCCTGTTGACTTTTAGGAAGTCGCACTCCCCAAAATGCTCGTCCTATGCTCAACACATTGAGCTCAATTTCCGTGCGGGAATCATGAATCCAGTACTTGTGTGACCTCAATGGTTCGGGATACAGCTAGCCGTGGGCCCACAACCATTGTGACTCCGAAATCACAATTTCGGACTTGCCCATCGGATCATGGTAAAGCGCCTAGCAACATCGCCCCATGATCCCCTAGGTATCACTGATAGTGCCTGCAAGAACTAGTTGGTCGTGGTTAGCGTACAGTACGGTCCTTTCAACACATATATCCCGATCAGATCAACGACCATTGGTAAATCGAGAGTCGCTAAAGATCCGATGACTATGCATACATCTTGGAGATCGAATAGTGACATCACGAGTGTTACTAGGCAAACCCATTTACCTAAAACACATCCAGTACTCTGGCCAGAGATTCATACACTGTTGTCTCCTCAGATAGCATAGGATATCCACGCATGAAAGCGAGCGATGAATCCTCGACAACGAAGCATCGACTCCTACATGCATCGGGACCTCACCCAATCCCACCGCCTAATGACCCCAAATGAGTCGGAAAACGGGTCAAAGTGAGGCGCCTATCATGTAGAGTCTCAATGACGTTTCGAGTAGTGAGGACTAATCAGTACAACCAAGACCTCGGACTTATCCACTCGACAAATGGTAACAACTTGGAAAGTCCGAACGAGGGTAGTTTGATAGATCACCAGGTCACTATCCATCTGCGTGCTCAGAACATCACAATGTTCCCTACCAATGAAACATGGTACTTCACTCGCAGATGCTAGTCTCAAGTTCGGGCGGCCTTATCCTCATTTTGACGGCCCAATCGACTAGAAACGAATTCAGAATACAGTGACTATTAGATGCGTTTCATGATAGCCATCATATCCACTATCACATCTAACATACACTATGGTGCATTCTAGGTCTTTATCCAACACAATTGTTAACATTATAATCATAATGAAGATAAAGAATGCCATAAATAAATGCGAATTTCATAAATAAAGATTGTCATGTACAAGAGTCAATAAAACCCACACGCCACAAGTTGGCTAGTTGGGCATCTACACTAAAAGTTCCGATGCGGAGTCCTTGTTGCAGAACATAACCAGGTTGTTTGATCATGTGAGGTACGATGACGAGTGTAGGTTGAGTTTGGCTACGTTTCAGTTGAGGAGAGGTGACGAGCATTGGTGTAGAGGCGCTTCGAGGACTTTAGAGGAGACAGGTGTAGGGATCACGTGGAGCAGCTTTTGTACTGCCTTTCGACAGGAGTATTTCCCTGAGTCCTATGTTAACGCCAGGGAGCGTGAGTTTGATAACCTGGTGCAGGGGACTATGTCCGTGGGAGAGTATGCCCAAAGATTTTCTTCTCTTCTTGCATATGTTCCGCATGTTTCTGGCCGAGAGAGGGCGAAGAGGAACAAGTTCTTGGAGGGACTGAATGAAGAGTTGTATTCTTTGGTGTTGGCGGGTTCACCGACGAGTTATGCGGATGTGGTGGACAAGGCTATGGATATTGAGGAGGATTGCAGAACCGTAGGTCTCATGTTAGGCCGCAAGTGGTGCAAGGTAACCGTCCCATGGTTTCAGGGGTGCAATCTTCCCAGTCTGTGTAGTCACCCATGTGATACCTGGAATTGTGTAAGATTAATTTGGTTTGAATTAATCGGTTTAGAGATTTATGGTGATTCAGATCTCTGTTTGGATGTTTTGATTTCATTTTCGGGTCAGATTTCACATTTAGAGCATTTCTGGAAGTTTTCGTATTTTTGGTATTTTGGGTAAAAGCGGTTTCGTGGTGAGAGCTGGTCGATTTGGTGAAATCCAGTCGTAGCGTGTTTTGGTAGCGCGAGATTCCTAAACGCCGTCGTTTTAGTGAAATCTGGATGCGTTGTGTTAAGTGAAAGCTGGTAGCATGTTTGTATCCAGCTGCTGCTTTATCTCGTTTGTTGAGGGCAAAATGGTAGAGTTTTGATTAGTTGGTGCGACGCCGTTTTGAGTGTTGCATCTGGTACCAGCTGGTGGGATCTGTTCGCGTGTGCCTGCTGGTTGTCCAGCTGAGAGTAGATGTCAACGATGGTCAACTCTACTGTAGCTTGCGTCTGGCTTCCTGTAGCTTGCGGCTGGTATTGCGCGAGGGTTATCGACCGGATTTGATGACGTAAGCTATGCGACGCCGTTTTATTATGTTGAAACGCTGCGTTTTGGTTATTGCGTGAGGAAACCAGCCGATGGTTTTAGGCGACCAGCTGGTTGTCCAGCTGAGAGTAGATGTCAACGATGGTCAACTCTACTGTAGCTTGCGTCTGGCTTCCTGTAGCTTGCGGCTGGTATTGCGCGAGGGTTATCGACCGGATTTGATGACGTAAGCTATGCGACGCCGTTTTATTATGTTGAAACGCTGCGTTTTGGTTATTGCGTGAGGAAACCAGCCGATGGTTTTAGGCGACCAGCTGGTGGCAGATTTGATGACATAAGCGGTGCGACGTCGTTTTGTTAAGTCGCTGCGACACCGTTTTGATTAGCGTTGTTTGAGAATTCAGCAGTTGGTTTCTTTGCATCAGCTGGTTGTATTTTGTAGCGTGTGTCGACTGGTTTTGTCGGCGGATGATTTTAACCAGCTTTCACGTGTGTATTTAAGGAAGACTTGGTCTTCGATTTGAGATACCAGATCCCATACTTAGTAAAATTCTTCAAATTGTCGACCTCTGTTTCTCGAACCCTAGAACTGTTCACCGTTGATTTTATCCGGTGATTCCCGTCGTTTTCGACCGTTGTTTTGGACGTTAGAGGTAGCGTTGGACTCCTCTCGAGAAGCTCTTCCATCCTATACCATTCTTGGAGGCTGTTGTTGGCTAGAGCGAGATCGCGAAGTTGCTGTCTTCGGCCGTGTGTTGCGTCGTTGAGGTAGAACTTCGAATTGTTGTTGAGATCTTAGTCTTAGCCTTTGTTTAAGCTTCCTGTTAGTGGTATTGTTGGAATCAGTTGCTGGTTTGAGTTGTAACTCCCAGCCGTGGGTTTTGTGCTTGTGACCCGTGAGATTTATGCTTGTACGTTGTGTGTTTAGCAGGTTCCTAACCAGATCTCTCGGGCTCCTTGTTGTGGTAGTTATTGCACAGAATTGAGGTACGGATCTTGAGCTTGTAATTCAGCGTGGAACCTGGCTTGGGTAAACTGCGAGATGGCTGTGTTTGGATTGCCGTGTGATGTTGTTGCTCTTTGTGAGAGCTGTGTATGCTTACCGTGTGTAATTTTTGTGTTGCATATGGTTATATGTTTGTTGTTCCATCATGTTGCATACACGCATTCCATCCAGCTATTGCAGCATTTGTTCGTTGTTGTTGCTCTATTTTCTTACCAGGATGCGAGGGCGAGCGGTGATTCCGCACTCTCATTTTCCCCTATGCGCCGAGTGGCTAGCTACCACAGTTCATAGGTTGGTTGTTGATGCATCTGGTAAGGGTGCGCGAGTAGGGGTGAGTGGGTAGCACCCACATGTCCTACACTCACCGTGGCCACATATTTCCGTTGCATATTTCCGTTGAGCTGTGCATTGAGTTCTTTGGCTCCCTTCCTTGGTTGTAGCCTTCGGCTGTTGTCCCTGGTTGCATGCATAGCATCTGCATTTTATTCTTGCTGTTTACTGCTGTTTTATAGTTGCTCTCCGTACTGGGGTTTGACCCCATGTTCCTCTGGGGCTTGGTTGTTTTCCTTGTTGTGTTGTTTTCAGGGAACCCAGGTTTTACAGCTGGTCGTGGTTTTAATCCAGCTGGTGGTGCCCCAAGAGGTGGTTAGAGTATCCCAATTGCGTATATCATATTTATATATATCAGTTGAGTTAGCCAGGGGGTTGCCCTGTGCTTCGTGGCTGTATCCAGTAGTTGGAGTCTGATACTCGTGGTTGTATGCTATACTGTTTTGTTATGGCTTGTAGCCATTAGTTGTTTTGTTGATTTTATAAACTGGGATATATTTTGAGTATTGCATTATTTTAAATTATATTGTTTTAACTCGCCAGGACATAAGCGAAAAATTTTACCCGCTTTTTAATAGCTTCCGCATGTGCTTGTGTGTTTTTACTCTGTTATGAGCACGAGGCCTGACAACCCAGCCACCTCATCTGCAGGTAGCCCAGCAGTCTGGACACCATAGGTTTAGATCTCGTGGTCGTCAGTTCAAGAAGAAGTCTGGTTCTAGTTCTTCTGGCTCGGGCAGTTCTAGCGGCAGTAGCTCCAAGGTCGAGTTTTGTGGCCAGTGTGGAGGAAAGCATCCTACAACGCAGTGTGTAGGTGTGCAAGGTTCGTGTAACATATGCAGACAGTATGGACACTTTGCGAGAGTGTGTCCTTTAGCTGGATCACAGCACACCGCTGCCCCACCGCAGGGTCGTGCGGGTGGATCGTCTCGAGGTCGTTCTTTTCCTGCTCCACAGCAGAGGTTGGGAGAGCCTAAGTTTAGGCTGTTTCAACAACCTGGTCCTTCACGGTTTGGACACTCTTCCCAGACCCAGTTTTCAGGACCTCAGTTTGCCAAGGTGAATGCCATGACGAGGGAGCAAGCGAAGGGCACGCCAGGAGGAGGAGTGATCGCAGGTACTTGCCTTGTTTTTGATTTTCCTGCGTGTGTATTGTTTGGTACAGGAGCATCACATTCGTTTATTGCTGATGCATTTGTGGTTGAGCATCGATTGCATACCACTGGTTTGTGTGATGTTGTGTCTGTTTCGACTCCTGTCGGCGCGATCCTGTACTCCCAAGAGGTTTTGTTGAATGGCATTCTTAGGTTTGGCGAGAACGTGTTGTTAGCCAACTTGATCAGGCTAGTGATGTGGGATTTTGATTGCATAGTGGGAATGGATGTGTTGTCTGGTTATAGGGCCACCGTGGACTGTTTCCATGGCGTTGTGCATTTTAGGCCCCATTCTGGCGAGAAGTGGGACTTCTATGGCCTAGATTCCCGATCGAAGATTCCTTTAGTCTCTGCGATAGAGATGTTTAGCCTGTTGTCGTTGGAGAATGCTGGATTTATGATCTATGCCTTGGATACGTCTTCTTCTTCGCGCATAGAGCTTAGGGATGTCCCCGTTGTTCAAAATTTTCCCGATGTATTCCCGGAGGAGATTCCTGGTTTTCCTCCGAATAGGAAGATAGACTTTAGCATTGAGTTCGTACCTGGTACAGCTCCTATCTCGAGAGCCCCATATCGTTTAGCACCTACTGAGTTGAGGGAGCTTAAGGTTCATCTTAGCGACTTGTTGGAGAAGGGTTTCATTAGGACAAGTATGTCCCCGTGGGGAGCGTCTATCTTGTTTGTAAAGAAGAAGGACGGATCGATGAGGATGTGCATCGACTTTATACAGTTGAATAAGGCAACAGTGAAGAATAAGTACCCTTTGCCGAGGATCGATGACTTGCTTGATCAGCTTCAGGGATCGACTGTGTTTTCTAAGATCGATCTGTGTTCGGGGTAACATCAGTTGCGCAATAGAGAGCAAGATATTGCGAAGACTGCGTTTTGTACGAGGTACGTGCATTATGATTTCTTAGTGATTCCTTTTGGTTTGACGAATGCCCCCGCAGTTTTCATGGACCTGATGAATCGAGTCTTTAGAGAATTCATCGATCAGTTTGTGATTGTGTTTATCGATGATATCTTGGTGTACTATAAGACTCCGATGCAGCACAAAGATCATTTGAGACTATTTCTTCAGACGCTACGAGACTCGCAGCTGTATGCTAAGTTTTCCAAGTGCGAGTTTTGGTTGGACAGAGTTGTATTTCTGGGTCATGTCATTTCAGTGGAAGGTATTTCTGTGGATCCCAGTAAGGTAGAGGAATTTGTTAACTGGGAGCATCCCAAGAATGTTTCTGATATTCGTAGTTTCTTGGGTTTGGCTGGCTATTATCGTCGCTTTGTAGAGGGATTCTCTAGTATAGCTAAGCCTATGACGCAGTTGACTCAGAAAGACAAGAGGTTTGTTTGGACTGAGCAGTGTGAAAATAGCTTTTTCTTGCTCAAAGAAAAGCTAACTTCTGCGCCTATGTTAGCTTTACCGTCTGGTTCAGGTGGTTTTGTTGTTTGTTCGAATGCTTCTTTGAATGGATTGTGTTGTGTGTTGATGCAGAATGGTCGAGTCATTGCGTATGCCTCTCGTCAGTTGAAACCGCATGAGACTCGTTACCCAGTTCATGACTTGGAATTTGCAGCAGTATTCTTTGCCTTGAAGATTTGGCGCCACTACCTGTATGGCGAGCAGTTTGTAATGTATTCAGACCACAGGAGTCTGCAGTATCTCTTCACTCAGTCAGACTTGAACATGAGACAGCGTAGGTGGATGGAGCTGCTTAAGGATTTCGATTGTGAGATCCGATATCAGCCTGGGAAGGTGAATTTAGTTGCTGATGCATTGAGCAGAAAGGCTCAAGTGGCGATGCTGGCTTCGTTGCAGATTTCGAAGGTCCATGAGCATCTAAAAACTACTGGTTGGCGATTTTACCCAGGTGAGGATTATGTGGTGGTGTCTTCTTTTCAAGTTGAGCCACAGATTGTTGCGAATATTAGAGCAGCTCAGAGGACTGATCCATCTATTCATGATTTGAAGCTGAAGGTTAGAGCTGGACAGTTGGAATACTATTCTGTTTCGTCTGATGGTTGTTTGAGATTTCATGGCAGGTTGGTTGTGCCAAATCTGATTGATTTGAAGGAGGAGATCTTGAGGGAAGCGCACTGTAGTAGACACAGTGTTCATCCTAGTACAAGGAAGATGTATCATGCCTTGAAGCAGCATTACTGGTGGGCAGGTTTGAAAGGTGATGTTGCTGATTTTATGGTCCGTTGTCTGAATTGTCAGTAATTTAAGGCCGAGAGGATGAGACCTGATGGTCTATTGCAGATTTTAGAGATTCTCCAATGGAATTGAGAGCACATAGCAATGGATTTTGTTACACATTTGCCTCGTTCCAGTCGAGGGTGTGATGCTGTGTGGGTTGTTATAGACAGATTGTCGAATTCTGCTCACTTCATTCCCTACAATATGACTTATTCTTTGAGAAGATGACGAAGCTGTACATAGATTTTGTGGTGTGATTGCATGGTGTGTCTGTTTCTATCGTTTCAGATCGTGATCCGAGGTTTACTTCCAGGTTTTGGAAGAGTTTGCAAACAGCTTTGGGTACCAGATTGGCTATGAGCACAGCGTATCATCCCCAGACAGATGGCCAATCTGAGAGGACTATCCAGATTTTAGAGGATATGTTGAGAGCTTTTGTGATGGATTTTATGTTAGAGTAGATGCCCAACTAGCCAACTTGTGCCGTGTGGGTTTATAGACTCTTGTATATGACAATCTTTATATATGATACTCGCATTTATCCATATGACATTCTTTACTTTCATTGTGTGTATGATGATTTACAATTGCGTTGAGTAAAGAACTAGAATGCACTCAAGTGTATGTTAGATGTGATAGTGGGTATGACGGCTATCATGAAACACATCTAATAGTCGCTGTGTATTCTGAACATGTTCCTAGTCGATTGGGCCGTCAAAATGAGGATAAGGCCGCCCGAGTTCGAGACTAGTATCTGCGATACGAAGTACCATGTTTCATTGGTAGGGAACATTGTGATGTTCTGAGCATGCAGATAGATAGTGACCTGGTGATCTATCGAACTACCCTCGTTCGGACTTTCCAAGTGGTTACCATTTGTCGAGTGGATAAGTCCGAGGTCTTGGTTGTACTGATTAGTCCTCACGACTCGAAACGTCATTGAGACTCTACATGATAGGCGTCTCACTTTGACCCGTTTGCCAACTCACTTGGGGTCGTAAGGCGTCGGGATTGGGTGAGACCCCGATGCATGTAGGAGTCGATGCATCGTTGTCGAGGATTCACCGCTCGCAGACATGCGTGGATATCCTATGCTATCTGAGGGGATAATAGTGTATAAATCTCTGGCCAGAGTACTAGAAGTGTTTTAGGTAAATGTGTCGGGATCTGGATCGTGCCCCCCGGCTAGGCAGCGGAAGAATAGAAAATAGATGCCGGGAGACGATCAATACGATAAAAACATTTAACAATTAATGTCATTCATAGGGTGTTCAAAGCACTACCTTGCTGGCACTTGTGCCTGGCTCCGACCGGTTTCGTAAAGAAAACGGCACTTCACGGTAGATTGCGGTAGTTAACGCCAATCAGGTCCATGACCGGATTCGACACTCCTTCGTCAGCCTGCACTAGAAGGCCTGACGAGATCTGCGCGGACGGATTCTCCTCGTCGAATTGGCCGGAAACAATTTTCCTGCGAAGAAGAGGCGGCGGCGCATGGAGGCGGCGGCGGCGGCTCTTTGAGGAGAGGAGGGGGGCGCTCAATGCACTAGGTTTAGGGTTTAGTTAGCTTAGTGTTTTAGGTTAAGTCCTAAGTCTATATTAAATAGACTTAGTGATGGATTTGGATCCGGCCCAACGGGCCCGGGTCAAACGGATCAACATTCGTTTCATCTACATCACCGAGACTTCACCGTAACTCCGATCGCCGATCAGATCGGACCGATCGACTCAGTTTCCAAAACTGAATGCCATGATCTGGAAAACCATTTTTCAGAACCCCAGTGCAAAATGACCGTTTTGCCCCTCAACATCGGCAAATCACGATTTGACCTCTGTTGACCTTTTAGGAAGTCGCACTCCCCAAAATCCTCTTCTCTTGCTCAACACATTGAGCTGAGTATTCGTGCTGGAATCTCGAATCCAGTACTTGTGTGACCCTCAATGGTTCAGGGATACAGCTAGCCGTGGGCCCACAACCATTGTGGCTCCGGAATCACAATTCCGGACTTGCCCAACGAATCATGGTAAAGCGTCTAGCAACATCGCCCCATGATCCCCTAGGTATCACTGATAGTGCCTGCAAGAACCAGTCGGTCGTGGTTAGCGTACTGTACGGTCCTTTCAATCCATATATCCCGATCAGATCAACGACCATTGGTAAATCGAGAGTCGCTAGAGATCCGATAGCTATGCATACATCTTGGAGATCAAATAGTGACATCGCGAGTGTAACTAGGCAAACACATTTACCTAAAACACTTGTAGTACTCTGGCCAGAGATTCGCACACTATTATCCCCTCAGATAGCATAGGATATCCACGCATGTCTGCGAGCGGTGAATCCTCGACAACGATGCATCGACTCCTACATGCATCGGGGTTTCAGAATACACAACGACTATTGGATGTGTTTCATGATAGCCGTCATACCCACTATCACATCTAACATACACTTTAGTGTATTCTAGGTCTTTACTCAACGCAATTATAAATCATCATACATACAATGAAAGTAAAGAATGCCATATAATAAATGCGAATATCATATATAAAGATTGTCATATACAAGAGTCTATAAACCCACACGCCACAAGTTGGCTAGTTGGGCATCTACTCTAACAAAATGTGTTTACCTAGTTACACTCACGATGTCACTATTCGATCTCCAAGATGTATGCATACTATCGGATCTATAGTGACTCTCGATTTACCAAGGGTCTATAGCGACTCTCGATTTAGCATACTATCGGATGTATGCTAACCACGACCAACTGGTTCTTGCAGGCACTATCAGTGATACCTATGGGATCATGGGGCGATATTGCTAGACGCTCTTACCATGATTCGTTGGGCAAGTCCGGAATTGTGATTCCGGAGCCACAATGGTTGTGGGCCCACAGCTAGCTGTATCCCTGAACCATTGAGGGTCACACAAGTACTGGATTCGAGATTCCCGCATGGATACTCAGCTCAATGTGTTGAGCATACGAAGAGGATTTTGGGGAGTGCGACTTCCTAAAAGTCAACAGGGGTCAAACTGGGATTTCCCGCTGTTGAGGGGCAAAACGGGCTTTTTGCACTGGGGTTCTGAAAAATGGTTTTTCAGATTATAGTATTCAGTTTTGGAAACTGAATCGATCGGTCCGATCTGATCGGTGATCGGAGTTACGATGAAGTCTCGGTGGTGGAGATGAACTGAATGTTCATCCGTTGGACCCGGGCCCGTTGGGTCGGTCCAAGTCCAACACTTAAGTCTATTTAATTAGACTAGACCTCATTAACTAAAAAACAAGACTAAGCACTAAACCCTAACCCTAAGATCTTCGGCCGCCTCCCTCCTCTCTCACAAAGAGCCGCCGCCGCCGCCGCCTCTTCTTCGCCGGAAAATTGTTTCCGGCCAATTCGACGAGGAGAATCCGTCCACGCAGATCTCGTCAGGCCTTCTAGTGCAGGCTGACGAAGGAGTGTCGAATCCGGTCGTGGACCTGATTGGCGTTAACTACCGCAATCTACCGTGAAGTGCCGCTTTCTTTACGAAACCGGTCGGAGCCAGGCACAAGTGCCAGCAAGGTAGTGACTTTGAACACCCTATGAATGTCATATCGTGAATAGTTTTTATAGTATTGATCGTCTCCCGGACATGATTTTTCTGTTCTTCCGCTGCCTCGCCGGGGGGCGCGATCCGGATCCCAACAGTGGTATCAGAGCCATGGTTTTCGGATCTGATCAATACTTTATGCCTTATTGTATCTAATCCTTAATTTTCAGATCGGAAAAACGAAAATCGGGAAGCAAGTCGCCGGGCCGCCGCCGTGTGCGGCGGAGACCACCGCTTCGCGCGCGCGGTGTTGCACGCGCGACACCATCGCACGCTGGCCGCACGATGGAAACTCTCACGTCGCGTGCTGGCTGCGCGACTGATGCGAGGTGGCCGGTCGATGTTGTGGGATGGCGTGGCCGCTGGAGTGCGCACGTTGGCGCCGCTGGACGACGCAAGGCGGGCGACGCTGGCCGATGCGCTGTTGTGCGCCGATGCGCGCATGGTGGCGCCGTTGGATGCTAGACGTCGCCGATGATTGCGCAAGCGTTGGGCATCGTCACACGCTGCTGGCCGGCCGTTGTCGAGTCGTGTTGCGCCGCTGCGTGCGTGGTGGTGCGCGCGGCCGTGGGCCCTTGCGGCGCGCGTGATTTCGTGGCGCCGCCGGCCGGCCGCCGCTCCGGCGATGTCGTGACGGCTGGTCTGATTTCTTCTAGGGTTTGGTTCGGGCCTGTCCCGGGCAGCCCGTGAAGTTTTCGGGCCGGTATGCGATATCGGGCCCGTTTTGATCGATTTTGAAATTTTAAGTTTTTGGGCCTAGGATTGTTTTAAGCCCAATATGATACAATTAAAATTAGTAAATTGTGATTTTAATTATGAAATATGATTTTATAATGAAATATGATTTTGTTGATTAAAATTTATTTTTATCGACAAAATACGATTTTATTATAAAATACGATTTCGTAATTAGAATATGATTTTAAAATAAATAATTAGATTATTTAAATTATGCATGTTAATTAGATTAATTGCATGATTGGGGTGATCGAGAGCCGTGCCCAATGTGTTAGGTGTATGCAATAGGTTTTATATGATTTCGGTTTGTAAATATTTGATCATCATTTAAAGTGGGCCTGTTTGTGGCCCGTTCCCACCCCTTGATAAATATATCCCTTATTTGTCATAGTAAATTTAAAAGTAAAATTACTAAATTTAGTGAGAGGACATCCGAAGACGGTGCACGATGACGATCAAGATATTGAAGACCGAAGAACTGTAAAACCGGAAAGCATTGTAATAGGATTGCATTGCATATTGCATTACCCCTAGGATTGGACCCAGGTCCGTGACTGGCAACCACGGACCGCATAGCTCTCGCGATCGATCATCCCAATGTTATTTATATATTTGATATATAGTTTAATTGAATCCGCATGTTTGCATGTTTTAAATGAGATTTAAATATGCATGAGACCAAAATATTTTTCAAAAATAAAATCCCTCGTTTTAAATTTGATTTAAAACTTATATCAAGATAAAAGTTTATTCGATAAACTAAAGGGTATTTAAAATTGTTTAAATTAACCCTACCTTCCATCAACAATGGTTGTACGTCGATGCTACCCGTATACATGGCCCGGCTCATATTATTGAGGGGGTCATGTATGCCGGAAAGCTGTCCACGTCATTGACAAATTGTTGTGAGTCGGTTGGAACTCCCTTTAACGTTGGCTCATATTATTGGGGAC
>KV003555.1:83588-102890 GCA_001598015.1 Dorcoceras hygrometricum | reverse complement strand
GTAGTCAAAAGCGCTGTGACGTTCCTAGTACTTTATGTTGATGACATTCTACTCATTGGGAATGATGTAGGAATGTTGCAGTCAACTAAAGTATGGTTGTCTAGTAGATTTTCGATGAAGTACATGGGTGAAGCATCTTATATTCTTGGAATACAGATCTATCGGGATAGATCTAAATGGATGCTCGGACTCACCCAAGCTACCTACATCGATACCATACTTAAGAGGTTCTCTATGGAAGAGTCCAAGAGAGGACACCTACCTATGTGCCACGGGGTCACTCTATCCAAGTCTATGTGTCCAAAGACTGATGAGGAGATAGAGAGTATGGCACGTGTACCATATGCCTCGGCTATAGGTAGTATTATGTATGGCATGATCTCGACTAGACCGGATGTCGCATATGCTCTGAGTGTCACGAGCCGCTACCAGGCCAACCTCGGCCAATTGCATTGGAAGGCTGTGAAGGATATTCTTAAGTACTTACGAAGGACTAAGAATATGTTCATGGTCTATGGGGGTGATGAACTGAAACTGGAAGGCTACACTGATTCTAGCTTCCAGTGTGACATGGATGATTCGAAATCAACCTCTGGATTTGTATTCATGCTCAATGGTGGTGCTGTCCCTTGGAAGAGTTCCAAGCAAGACACCATCGCGGATTCAACCACTGAGGCTGAGTACATTGCAGCATCAGCTGCTGTTAAGGAGGCCGTTTGGATAAGGAATTTCGTCCAAGAGTTGGGCGCCATTCCTAATGGAGTTGGTCCAGTCCCGGTGTACTGCGACAACACGGGTGCCGTTGTGCAAGCAAAGGAGCCTAGGTCTCACCAAAGATCCAAACACATACTGAGGAAATACCACATAATCCGGGATATTGTGGCTAGAGGTGACATAGCAGTTGAGAGAGTCGCCTCTGCGGACAACGTTGCTGATCCACTTACGAAGCCCTTGCCAGGACCCTTGTTTGAAAAACATCGCGAAACAATGGGACTGTGTCTGATGAGTAGTTGGCTTTAGGGCAAGTGGGAGATTGTTAGAGTAGATGCCCAACTAGCCAACTTGTGGCGTGTGGGTTTATAGACTCTTGTATATGACAATCTTTATATATGATACTCGCATTTATCCATATGGCATTCTTTACTTTCATTGTGTGTATGATGATTTACAATTGCGTTGAGTAAAGACCTAGAATGCACTCAAGTGTATGTTAGATGTGATAGTGGGTATGACGGCTATCATGAAACACATCTAATAGTCACGGTGTATTCTGAACATGTTCCTAGTCGATTGGGCCGTCAAAATGAGGATAAGGCCGCCCGAGTTAGAGACTAGTATCTGCGATGTGAAGTACCATGTTTCATTGGTAGGGAACATTGTGATGTTCTGAGCATGCAGATAGATAGTGGCCTGGTGATCTATCGAACTACCCTCGTTCGGACTTTCCAAGTGGTTACCATTTGTCGAGTGGATAAGTCCGAGGTCTTGGTTGTACTGATTAGTCCTCACGACTCAAAACGTCATTGAGACTCTACATGATAGGCGTCTCACTTTGACCCGTTTTCCGACTCACTTGGGGTCGTAAGGCGTCGGGATTGGGTGAGACCCCGATGCATGTAGGAGTCGATGCATCGTTTTCGAGGATTCACCCCTCGCAGACATGCGTGGATATCCTATGCTATCTGAGGGGATAATAGTGTATAAATCTCTGGCCAGAGTACTAGAAGTGTTTTAGGTAAATGTGTTTACCTAGTTACACTCGCGATGTCACTATTCGATCTCCAAGATATATACATAGCTATCGGATCTATAGCGACTCTCGATTTACCAATGGTCGTTGATCTGATCGGGATATATGGATTGAAAGGACCGTACTGTACGCTAACCACGACCAACTGGTTATTGCAGGCACTATCAGTGATACCTAAGGGATCATGGGGTGATGTTGCTAGACGCTCTTACCATGATTCGTTGGACAAGTCCGGAATTGTGATTCCGGAGCCACAATGGTTGTGGGCCCATAGCTAGCTGTATCCCTGAACCATTGAGGGTCACACAAGTACTGGATTCGAGATTCCCGCACGGATACTCAGCTCAATGTGTTGAGCATACAAAGAGGATTTTGGGGAGTGCGACTTCCTAAAAGTCAACAGGGGTCAAACCGGGGTTTCCCGCTGTTGAGGGGCAAAACGGTCTTTTTGCACTGGGGTTCGGAAAAATGGTTTTTCAGATTATAGTATTCAGTTTTGGAAACTGAATCGATCGGTCCGATCTGATCGGCGATCGGAGTTACGATTAAGTCTTGGTGGTGGAGATGAACTGAATGTTCATCCGTTGGACCCGGGCCCGTTGGACCGTTCCAAGTCCAACACTTAAGTCTATTTAATTAGACTAGAGCTTCGGCCGCCTCCCTCCTCTCTCACAAAGAGCCGCCGCCGCCGCCTCCACGCGCCGCCGCCTCTTCTTCGCCGGAAAATTGTTTCCGACCAATTCGATGAGGAGAATCCGTCCGTGCAGATCTCGTCAGGCCTTCTAGTGTAGGCTGACGAAGGAGTGTCGAATCCGGTCGTGGACCTGATTGGCGTTAACTACCGCAATCTACCGTGAAGTGCCGCTTTCTTTACGAAACCGGTCGGAGCCAGGCACAAGTGCCAGCAAGGTAGTGACTTTGAACACCCTATGAATGTCATATCGTGTATATTTTTTATAGTATTGATCGTCTCCCGGACATGATTTTTCTGTTCTTCCGCTGCCTCGCCGGGGGGCGCGATCCGGATCCCAACATTTTAGTGGTAGCTGGCAAGATTCGTTGTCTTTGGTTGAATTTTCATATAATAACAGCTACAAGGTCACGATTGGTATGGAACCATTTTAAGCTTTGTATGGCAGGAAGTGTAGATCGCCTGTGTGTTGGGAAGAAGTGGGGGGAGAAGCAACTGTCTTCTCCAGATTTTGTGCAGCAGATGAAAGGTCAAGTGGATCCGATCCGCCAGCGAATGAAAGCTGCACAAGATCGCCAAGCCAGTTACGAGAATAAGAGGCGTAGACCTTTAGAATTGCAGGTTGATGATCTGGTTTTCCTGAATGTTTCTCCTTTTCGCAGTGTTATGAGATTTGGTCTCAAGGGAAAGTTGGCTCCTCGTTATGTTGGACCATATGAGATTGTTCAGAAGATTGTTCCATTGGCTTATCGGTTGTTGCCGCCGCTTGATCTATCTTCATTACATGATGTTTTTCATGTGTCTATGTTGAGGAAGTATGAGCCAGATCCGTCGCATGTGTTGAGAACTGACGAGGTGGAGCTAGATAGTACTTTGAGTTATGTTGAGTATCCCTTGCAGATCTTGGATAGAAAGGAGAAGCAGCTGAGGAATAAGACCATTCCTTTGGTAATGGTCCAGTGGAGCAACATGGTAGAGAGGAAGCTCGTGGGAGCTGGAAGAGAAAATGCAACGTGAGTGGCCACATCTGATTGAGTAGTTGTTGCATTTGTTTCCAGTAGCTAGGTTTGATTGTGTGGTTTGTTCCAGTTATCTCGAACTCTTGGTTAGTAGCCTCTTGTTGTCTGTTAGAGGTTGCTGAATGTTTTGTGCATAGCATGGATATTCAGTTCTGGAGTTGCCGTTTGATTTCGAGGATGAAATCCTATCTTAGTGGGGGAGGAATGTGAGACCCGAAAGTTTATTGGATTAATTCAGTTAATTAATCGGGTTTGACATAGACCAGATTTGGCTTGAACAGATCTGGCATGAGCTAGTTTTTGAGCTGGTATACTTGGTGAAGCTATCGGGTCCAAATTGGTGCTTAGAACAGCTCTGGAAAGTTAGAGATTCTGCAGAGTAGGAATCAGACTTGGGCGTTGGAGAACGCATATCAACTGTATTCAGATCATGTAACCAGATCTGGTAGTCGCGCGTTATTTTGGGCGCACAGGTGGAGTATATCACGCGGGTAGCGAAACATTGTCGTTTAGAAAGGATCCAGATTTGAGTATGTGCACGTGGTTAGTTGTGTGTGGATAGATCCGGTTCTTTAGTCCCGGTTTGTGTTGTGGGGTAGACCGGTACGGTTCAGGGATTTCAGATTTGATTATCTAGTGTGCGTCAGGTCTTAATGCTATGGGTGCGATTCCGTTTAGTGTTTCAGATTTGAGTTAGCGGGATGATGTGTATTAGTTGGGAGCGTATTTCAGTGCGACGTCGTTTGGTCAAGTCCCACGTCTGTTTCGACGTAGTGTCCAGATCTGGAGTGGTACTCTGATTTGAGATGGTTTCAGATGTAAACCCCGAGGTTGTCGGTGGCTGCTGTTCACCAGATGTGACCAGATTTGAGTTGTATTTAACAGAGGACTTTGACCCTTCGTCCATTATTGTTCCCCGACACTTAGAAATATTCTTCGACAGATAACCCTATCGCGATACCCTAGCTACTGTTCACCGTCGCTTTTCTTCTTCGATTGCCGGCAATGACGTAGTGTCCAGATCTGGAGTGGTACTCTGATTTGAGATGGTTTCAGATGTAAACCCCGAGGTTGTCGGTGGCTGCTGTTCACCAGATGTGACCAGATTTGAGTTGTATTTAACAGAGGACTTTGACCCTTCGTCCATTATTGTTCCCCGACACTTAGAAATATTCTTCGACAGATAACCCTATCGCGATACCCTAGCTACTGTTCACCGTCGCTTTTCTTCTTCGATTGCCGGCAATAGGCAGCTCCGACGGACAGAAGAGTGGTAGCGCTGGACTCCTCTTGTTAAGGAGATTCTTTTCATACCTCTTTTGGAGACTTGGGAGGAGCTGGAGGTGGATCGCGAAGACGTCTTCCTTCTGTAGTCTGTTAGCATAATCGGATTAGTCTTGCCGTTCAGGTAGTTTTTTGGGTAAGTGTTAGTTTCCTACTTCGTGCTTTGTTTAGAGCTGTTGGTTGAACTAGATAAGTAGAGCAGAGCTGGTGGAGCTTGAGGTTCCCATTTCGTGAGTTCTGTGTTACTGTCCCTGAGCCTGTGTTGTGTTTTTGGTTAGCAGGTTTCAGCTTTGGTTGCTTGGGATAATTGTAGCTCAGAACTGAGGTACGGATGTGAGCTTGTCTTACAGCGTTGGATGTGGCATGGATATATGTGTTTGCTTGCTGATCTGTTGTACTGTGTATGCTATTCGTTAGCTGTTGTATTCTGTTGCATTCTGTTGCATGAGCATACACACATTATTCATGTTTGAGCTCAGATCTTGTTTAGCCGTGCCTTGTTATCTTGATCTGTGTGTACCAGGATGCTTGTGTTGGAGGACGAGCGGGTAACTCCCGTATACCTCCCCTCCCTGCTGGGATCTGTTACCACTATGAGCGAAGTGGATAGCTCCCACATCTCATGAGTTGGGCAACAACAGGTTGAGCTGTGTTCTGCATCTGGTACCGTGTGTTGAGACGAGTGGGTAGCTCCTATATGCTCACACACCGTGCCCACTAGTGTTCAGTTGATCTGTTATCGTTTGTTGAGCAGCCGTTGAGATCCTTTGGCTCCCTGTCTTCGGTTTTAAGCCTTGTTCTCATGCATAGCATTTGCATTTTATCTATTGCTATTTAACTGTTGTTTTTCAGTTGCTCTCCGTACTGGGGTTTGACCCATGTCCCTCTGGGGATTGGTTTGTTGTTTGCCTGTTTGTTGTCTAGGTTTCCCAGGTTACTCAGCTGGTCGTGGAGTTGAACCAGCTGAAAGTGCCCCGGGAGGTGGTTAAAGTGTCCCAGTTAGTATAGTATATATGTATCAGTGCTGATAGCCGGGGGATGCCCTGCGCTTTGTTGAATTCAGTTGTAGTCTTTGTTGTAGGGTGCTTGAGGCATGCTGTACTGTTGTACTGTGGCTTTTAGCCTTGTGTATTTTATTAAACTGGGATATTTTGAGTATTGTTGTATTTTAAATTACGTTTTTATCAGTCAGGCCAAAAGAAAAAATTTAACCACTATTTTATTGCTTCCGCCTTTTTTTGCGTGGTTTATCTCTGAGTTGAGCACGATTCCTGAAAATAACTCGGACCCGACTTAAAATAATTTTACCGGACCCCCGACTGACCCGGCCCGATTCAGCTAGACCGCCCCAATCGAACCGGCCGAACCCTATACGTAACCCTAGCCGTCATCGTCGCCTCTCGACTTCTACCCACTCGAGCGACCTGTTCCGGCCGCCCTTGGCCGGAGCCTCGCCGGCATGACCACCCCCAGGTCCGGCCGGCACCCTTGGCTGAGCCATGACTCGATCCATGGCAAGCATGGCTCCGTCGAGGCACAAGAAGGCGACCCCTGATCGATGCACGCCGGATGCAGCCGTTGCGGCTCGGCTTTGGCTCGACCAGGCTATCGAGCCACCTCCTTCCTAGCCTCAGACCATCACCGACCCTCCATGAACTTAACCCCAGCCCTATGAACCGTCCATGACCGAAGCACAACAAAGAATTTAAAATATTCATGGTAAAACTCGTGATCAATGCATGGATCGCAAACAACAACAATAGATCGAATCATTAAGCATAAAAATCATGCCATATCTCATGAAAACAGTGTATAATGATTTAAATGGTGAGAAAAAGGGAGAATCGAGCATGCCTTTTTTGAAGAATATTGAAGAATACACGTTACCGAAGTGGAGGACACGAGATTGGGACGATCAACCTTGAAATCACACCAAAAATTTGATGGAGATCGAGCCATGAGGGAAGAGGTGGCGGCATGAGGTGGAGTGGAGGGATGAGGGTTTTCTAAAATTTAGGGTTTAGAAAATGGATGGTGTTACAAAAGAGCCCTCCAAAGATTTTAATTAGGAAAATAGAAGTGTTTTTCTCTCACTAACTCCACCAATTAAAAGTGTTGCTTAAAACTCAAAATTAAGATTTGAACTTCTAATTTTCGTAATATAAAATTATCAAATTTTTAAAATGTAGCAAGGTTCATGAAAATAGCCCTTATAGGCGAAAAACGAGTTCCCCTCGACAAATATACCTAAAAATCTTATTTTTCGTAAATACTGCTTAAAATAAGAAATTTTAGCTCTTAAAAATCTGAGGGCTTAAAAATTTAAATAAACTTACACCTCGGTCGTTTCCAATCTCGTCCATACGTCCGGAACTCAATCGGGCTAAAAAATGTCATGAACATCTTAAAACATCATCTTATCACTTAATCACACAAAAATGACATATAATTTTCTAAACTAATTTCCCCTGTTCATGCAATCACTCTAACGTAATCAGGATTTATGGGCGTTACAGGTTTCCTTCCCAGCTGGTCTCTTCTTTTATTATGTGTACTTGCTTGTGATCTTCCTCCACGACGGCATCACAAGAGTACACATGACAAATCTTGGACCAGTGATTATATCACTTCTTCTTTAGATCATCTAATCACAGATTCTTCATCTGTTTTGATTTAGCTTTCACTGAGCCTCTACTCTGCACTTGATCTCTGATCTGAACTGTTATTCTCCTGAGCTATTTTTCCTTTGTTGTACCAGCTTGGGAGTCCCCTCACTGTTCCAGTTTGGATATCTTCTGCCGCAACAGCTTGGGTGTCCCGTCACTGTTCCAGCTTGGACATCTTCAATAGCTTGCAGCTCTTGTCTCTGATATGCTACAGTGAAATTATCTATCTTGCGACCTTCTCTGTACCATCATGGTCCTATGAAGACTGATTGAGTAAACCTTTCTCTCAAATTCTTCCTCATCTCTATCTCCATCTTCGTCTTCCACAATAAATCCATCTCTCTTAAGCATCCAGCTTGACCAAAATCCCTGATTAGGTTTTCTCCGATCCGATATGGTTTTTCCTTAACCACCTTGGACATCTTCTGTGTTGCTCTGGTTATGACGAAGAAACTGCACATTGATCCTAAATCGTTAGTAATATAATAGCAGGTTTAGTGTTAATAAAAATTAAGATTCTGATCTATAAAAAAAGATCCAATTGTCTCCCCTTTTTGATTTACACAAAACCTAAATAAACAATGCACATATGTTTATGATTAGAAAATTTTCTCCCCATTTTTGTGGGAATAAAAAAGGGTTTCGAAATCTTGTCGCCCCCTTAATATTTAAAACAAAACTCCCCCTCAACAGAGCACGGCATGATTTTATTTTTCTAACAGAAAATATTTGCAAGGGACGACATTTTGCAAAAACAGATGCATGATATGAGTTTTTAAAACAATTTTTATGCTACTGAGAAACGCTCATCTATTCAGACTGGAAGATAACTAATAATTGAATTCACAGAATCTCTTTCGCTTCTCTCAAACTCTATCATGTGCGCTATTATTTCATCACATCCATCATAAGAGGTCTTGTCATCCACAGATCTCGTGCAATCTGTCAGCTCGACGGAATAGATATTGCTGCATCTTTCACTCTTGGTCCAGTGCTCTGCTATTCAAAAATCATTACTCCCCCTATCTTTATAGAGTGAGTTTCAAAATCTTTAAAACTATTTTGTAGCACAGACAAGCTTACGCAGAAAACGGCTATCATAGCAGAAAACATTTGAAAGACGTTAAAAAAATTTCAATTTATTGTGCTTTTTCAAGAACAACCTGCTCTGATACCAATTGATAGGATCGTTGGGAGGGGTGCCTTTAGCTCTCACATAGCTGAGGCACCTATCCTTAGATCAAAATCCCAGATTACGTTCATTTAAAAAATTTATTTGGAAAATGGCACGTAAATAGGGAAACCAGATCGCGCCTGAGATGGACAAGCAGCTCTGCGAGCTGTTCCGGATCGCACGCGATCTGTTCTTGCTATTTTTTAGCTGCAATAGCTCCGTGTTCTTGAAATTTTTTTGCATCGTGAAGTAGGTCAGGTAATAATAAGATCATGTGGAAAACACCTGAACTATCCTCTGAAAATCGAAAGCTAATTTAATAGGTTTTAAAACCATAGTTTAATGTATGCAATGCGTGAATGCAGTAAGCTGTAAAGAAAGTAATACGCTGCAATTTGTTTATGGAAGTTCAGAGTTAAATCTCCTACGTCTCCCTTCTTCACACAGGAAGGATCCACTAGAAGATTTGATCTTACACCTTGTGTACAGACCCGATCCTACAGCCCTCAAACTGCAAGAACTCCTATTCACCAATGCACACCAGCTCGCAGGCTGTGTGTCTAACTAACCAGCACTTCTTTAACGTCTCAGTGAGAAAGACTACAATAAACTTGTTTAACGTCTCTCTTCAAAGACTGATAGGATATTGGTTTTTTTGTTGATTCACTCAGCTAATCTAATCAGCTCTCTCTCAAATATGTGAGTGAATCGTGTGTGAGAATTTACAGTGTAAGCTCTACCTCTTTTGTTTCTCATACGCTGGGAAGTGCTTCTCTTTAAGCTGGTATGTTGATGTCTTTCCAGGGTTGTGCAATCAACTATATTAACTCATTGAAGTTCGTGGCATGTACACCAGCTCACACCTGGGTACATGACCAGCTTGCACATCAGCTACCACATGAGTGTGCAAGCTTGCGACTTAGCACTGATCTCTGAGTATTGCACTTTATCTTGTTTTCACTCTCCTCTTGTGCATACACTCTCTCATCTCTTCTCTGCTGCCAGCTTCTACTGTTGATATAGCCTCTTGTGCAATTCTATCCGTTGGACACAAAGGTTTAGCCGTTGTAAAGGCTTCTGATAAAGTTGTAGCTTGTGTCCTTTATCATTTAATTCTTTGCAGTCTTTGTTGATTTTAAGCTCTCTTATTTTCTGTGCTTGCAGCCCTTGCTAAATTTGACCTATTGTCTCGACAGACAAATTAGTTTGTCTAGTATTTTGAGATTGCACAAATTAATTTATCTGATTTATCGTGAAGCTCCTTGATCTGGTTTCACAGTTGGTTTCCTCCCAGCCGGTCTCCTTTGATCTGGTATTATTTTCTCTAAGATGCTCTTGAGCTGATTTGCTTCTTCTCTAAGCTTCTCTTCTCATCTGCTCTTGTTCACAGCTGCTCTTGAATACTCCAAGTACACTGCTTCTCTAAGCTGTTATCCCAGCTGGTTTCCTTCCCAGCTGGTCTCTTCTTTGATTATGTGTACTTTCTTGTGATCTTCCTCCACGACGACATCACAAGAGTACAATTGACAAATCTTGCACCAGTGATTATATCCCTTCTTCTTTGGATCATCTAATCACTGGTTCTTCATCTGATCTGATTCAGCTTTCACTGAACCTCTACTCTGCACTTGATCTCTTATCTGAGCTGTTATTCTCCTGAGCTATTTTTCCTTTGCTGTACCAGCTTGCGCGTCCCCTCACTATTCCAGCTTGGATGTATTCTTTCGGACCAGCTTGGGCGTCCCCTCACTGTTCCAGCTTGGACATCTTCAATGGCTTGCAGCTCTTGTCTAATCTGATCTGCTACAGTGAGCTTATCCATCTTGCGACCTTCTTTGTACCATCTTGGTCCTATGAAGACTGATCGAGTACACCTTTCTCTCATATTCTTCCTCATCTCCATCTCCATCTTCATATTCCACAATAAACCCATCTCTCTTAAGCATCCAGCTTAACCAAAATTCTTGATTTGGTTTTCTCCAATCCGAGCTGATTTGTCCTTAACCACCTTGGACATCTTCTGTGCTGCTCTGGTTATGACGAAGAAACTGCACATTGATTAAACCATTAGTAATATAATAGCAGGTTTTGTGTTAATAAAAATGAAGATTCTGATCTGTAAACACTGATCCAAAATCTCCCCCTTTTTGATTTACACAAAACCTGAATAAACATATGCACATATGTTTATGATTAGAAAAATTTCTCCCCCTTTTTGTGGGAATCAAAAAGGGTTTCGAAATCTTGTCTCCTTCTTAATATTTAAAACAAAACTCCCCCTCAACAGAGCACGGGGTAATTTTTTTCAAACAGAAATATTTTGCAAGGGACGACATTTTGCAAAAACAGATGCATGATATGATTTTTGAAAAACAATTTTTATTCTACTGAGAAACGCTCATCTATTAAAACTGGAAGATAACTAATAATTTGATAGGATCAATATGGTTCGAAATCAGTTGCAAGAGTTCAGAAGGGGGGGGTTGAATGAACTCCTACTGTTTTAAAATTTTCGAAACCCTTAAAACAATTTTACAAGCGCCTTGCTTAACTTAAATCCGAATTACCAGATTTAAGGTATCTCAGTTTAGAAGCTGATCTCTTGGCTAACAAATATTGTGCGGAAATAAGCCAATCGATCAGTGAACAGTAAAACGATAAATAGATGCATTAAATAAAAGATTACGGTCAAGAGTTTGTTTCTGGAAGTTCGGATATAAATATCCTACGTCTCCCCTTCTTCCTTTTCAGGAAGGTTCCACTAGGATTACAGGCCTTCTGCAACACACCCAGTCACTGAGCCTCGCTCAAAGTGAACTCCTAGCAACACCACAATCTAAAGCGCAGACGCAGCTGCTGGTTTTACAAGTGAATGAAATTTTTCGAATGGCTTTTAGGAGCACGTTCGTTACAGACTCAAATAATATAACAATGAATACAATGCTATGAGACTGTAAATCCTCTGATTTCTTTTACAAGCAAATCGATTCAGCTAATGTGAATCAGAGGATGACTCGAAGGTATTTCTATGAATATCAACGGTTGTTTTTCTTCGAGTTTTTGAGCTTTGTGAATATGGCTTCTGTAGAGTACAAGCTCGAGAATAGTTGAGACTCAAAATTGGCAGAGTAACGGCAAGTAAACAATAGCGAGAGCAAGAGAATTCTTCAATCCAAAATTATGCTATTTATAGTCTTCGATCTCAACGGTCATTAATTTCTTCAAAGGCAACAAAATCTCCTTTTGAATTTCTGTCAATTCGTACGCCGTAAATCCTGCTCCACCAAGAGGCAAGTCGCACAATGTCAGAGCAAATTTGACGTCGTTCCATATTTTTGCAAACGCCGTAAACCGCCCTCTTATATAGTGTACTATTTACCTAGAATAGTACAGATAATGTTCCCTTAATTAAAGCACATGTACGATTCAATCTCCACCTTTGATTTCCTCTGATATGAACGTTTGAATCGAGCGAGCGATTATGTAACAACTGAGTACTTGTACCTCTGAAAGATATGCAACGGCTGATTGCTATCAACGCCTGGATATATGCACCAGCTGATCGCTTGGAATATCTCCCTTTTATAATGTATCGGCTGGTTGCAACGATTAAGAGAAGCAGCGACTGGATCAAGAGAATATTGTAGCCATCTGCTGAATTACGTTGAATATTGAAGTAAACAACTGTCTGCTGATATTTCACTGTAACCATCTGCTGAATTAACAATGCAACCTCCAACGACTGAATTTTAGCGCTATTTCAATACACTGTCGTTTTAACTAATTTGAACGCTGTCGTTTTGACTAATCCAAACGCTGTCGTTTTGCAATCCTTAACAAAACACGCTAACTCTCAAATGCTTGCGCCTGCAACTAAAGCAACTGTCTGCTGATATGCCCTGGAAGAATCTACCTGCCGGTTACCTCTGAAAAGTCCAACAGCTGAAAACAAACCAACGACTGATCTGCTGAATTCTTCCATCTACTGAATTCCTCCGAATAGACCAACTGCTGAACATCAACCCGTCGGCTAAAAAATGTTCTCCTATAAAATTCACCGGCTGGTTTTCCAGTAGCAACTAGTCTTATTTTGTTATCACCAAAACTAATAAATTTTATCCTAACAATTTCCCCCTTTTTGGTGATGACAAAACTTAGCAGCCGAGATAAAATAATAGGCAAAAATAAATTGCACAAAGACTGCTGAAATTCAAATTGCATTATCTGAAGAATTGTACGTAGGATTTGTACAAAAGATCAATAAAGATTCTATCCTAACAGACCACCCTCCGGACATCAACTACATCAAGAGCAGGAGTGACAATCTGAGTACTCAACTGCTTTTGAGATGACTTGATCTCCAACGACGTGAGACTTCTTTGATCATTAGAATCTTTGCGCAACGCCCCAAGAACTCTATCCTGTGCATCGAGGCGTGTGGTAAGGTTCCTCTCAAGGTGATGAAGGTGCAATAATAGCGTGTCTTTGTGCTTGGAACCATCATCTCTTTCACTGATTTGTTCTATTGAAACTCGCAGCTGGTTTAAGGCCTCTGTAACATTTGGAATAGGAGCAGCTGGTAGAGAAATTGAAGCAGCAGCAGCATCATTGTCATCAAAATGAAGAGAAGAATCATCGGAAAGATCAATGTCCATCTGTTCATGTGTATCCGCAAAAGCTGCACTTTGCTCTATTTGTACAATCAAAGAATCAAAAATTAAACTCGAAGGCAACTGTACATGCTGACTATCGGCAGAAAGAGTAGGAATCTGTACACTTCGCAAAATGGTTCTCTCTAACGCAATAGAGCCCACAAAACGGCGAATATCCTCTGTAGGCAACCTACTGAATAAACTGTAATCAATAAACATGGTACAAAACTAAGATACACTCAAAGCAAAAACTGGAGACTGGCGAGGAGCAACCCTATAAACTGGTTCATCCACTGAAAGAGATCTGCAAAAGTTAATAGAACCAACTGGAAGAAGTCTGCCTGAAACAAAGAAATTTGCGGCCTCTATACAGACATCAGCCCATCTTTTCGTCATCAATTTGAAAATTCACTCACGAGAGGGAGAGTGTCGTCATATTGACGCTGACTAGAAACTTCAAAAATAGTGTAGGCAGGAATGACACGGTGACTAGTCAAGCGACCTTCAAACAATATAGAGCAACACGGCCTATCCCATCGAATACCGTGTGCTACTGCCTGCTGTTTTAATTCCTCTAAAACAAAATAAAGAAGATCTGATAGCAGGTCGATAACTTTGAGATTGACTGCCGAATCTCCTTCCCCGGGTACAAAATTTAGTATCCACCCGTCTAAGTATTTTCTCACCAGAACTGCTCTGTACTTCAAAAGTATATACATTTTTCTTTGAAGTGCCACTCCTGTTGACTCTGCCTCCGCCCAAGACAAAACCAGTTCCTCCTTAGCAAAATAGGAGTCATCTATCTGTATATTGGCTAATCTCTTCAAACTAAACGAATAAAATAATTTTTCCACTTCATCTATTACCTTCTCCCGTAACTGTACCAGCAGGTCTATATCGGCACAAATCAAAAAATAATGTTCCTGCGGGAGCTTGCCCTTGATTGGGTCTTTCAGCTGGAGAGGCTCCTTCCCCTTATCATCGACAGGAATTTGTGGGAGTCTAGCCAGGTACCAAGTCTTTTCATCCACGCCAGGGATTTTGATCTCTTTGCCAATAGTAATCTTCGTGACTTCCCTTTTAGCTGAAGGCAATGGAAGCTCTGCTGGAATAGTCAGTATGATTTCGTCCAAAGACATCTTCTCATCGACATCAATCAATTCATCAACTGATCGTTCATCATCACTCATCTCCATATCCTCTGGTTCCTCCACAATATACTCCGGCTGGGAAGATTATGTCTGAACTCCATCAGCTGTTCCAACTGCCCTCTCAGTCTCGATCTCCCCATCCATGTCATTAGGAGTGGTAACTATTCTCTCAGCATCCCATCTGGCAATTAGATCTTCATAGGGAAGATCAAACCACTGTCTCTCTTCAGCAGTTCCAGCTGGTTGATTTCCCTCACCCGATGTACGCACAACTTGATCTTCCTCATCAACTCTGATTTGAGCGGTGTCAACCAATACTTGCTCAATGATGACATCAACGTCATCAGCAGTAGACGGTTCTTCATTCACAATATCAGCCACTGCTGGCTCAGAAGCTGGTTCATTAACCCTTGCAGCATCACCATCAGTTGTTTCCTCATAAGCACCTTCATCAGCCGCTTCTTCATCAACAGTCTCACCAGCGACCTCATCAGCTGGTGGATCAGCAGGAATCTCATCCTCTGCGACTGGTTGGGCAAAAATGTCCTCAGCAGCTGGTGCAGCAGTAGTTGGCTCAACCATTTGTATGGGCACGACCTCCTATGCCACGGCCACTATCTCCAAATTTACTTTAGAAGAGCTTGATTTCTTCTTCATCGTCCTTTTCTTTTTGACCACTGGTTCATCTCCAAGAACAGCAGCTGGTCGTTTCTTTGAGGCAGCCTTTGGCTTGGGTGCCCTAGCAGCTTCCTCTGCACCAACTTTATCATTTAGAGAGACATAGCGGTGCACAGTCTTCTCCGTAAGAATTTTGGAAGCTGGAAACTCCGATGATTCGCCTAGTTCCAAGTTTGGAATATTTTCCAGCAGAAGACTTATCTGAATAAGAATTTTGGAAGCTGGAAACTCCGATGATTCGCCTAGTTCCAAGTTTGGAATATTTTCCAGCAGAAGACTTATCTGAACAGCGAAGCCCTTGGCTTGCTTAGACCCTGGAGTAACCATATTCTTAAGAATGTTGAACAATACACTGGCCCAATTCATCCTCACTCCGCAGACAACTACTGTTAACATCGAAAACTTTTCTACTGTGATTGCATTGAAGGACCCTGCCTTTACAGAAATTGATTTCGCCATTATATCACAAAGAATACGATACTCAATCTTCATCTGACCCTTCTTTCCAGACAAACTCACTGGCTCACCCGACATAGAAATGATGCTCTTAGCATCAAAAACCACATCCTTGGGAATCTCTGATAACTCTGATAAACCATCCACCGGTAGGTCAAAAGACTCCGCAAACCATTCCTCAGATATTTCGACTAACTGACCAGCCACTGTACTGATTATCACACCATCTCGAACTGATGCGTTTTCAAAGAAATCAACCAAGGCAGCTTCATAGATGACTGCCGGACAGCCCAGAAAACCCTCAAGGCCAGATGCCATTAGAGCTTGAAACATGGACACCATACCTGGGTCGTCCATGGGGAGAACAGATTCAAAATCGATATGCTGAGTGTTGGAGTAGTACGCAGAGGCCATTTCTGAATAGAAGACCTGAAAGAACACCTGAAAGAGCTTTGCAAGAAGATACACAGAGAATACGCACAAGAGAAAAATGCAAGAACACACGAGAGTAATTATGAAAGGTAATCGAGAATAGAAGAAGAAACGCCGTAATTATACTAAGAATGCAAAAAGTTACTGGAGAGAGAAAATTTTGATGTGACGTTTCGCATGGTAACAACATGTGTCAACCATCCGTTAGCGCGTACAGTTTTTGAAATGATTTTGAAGATATTTCAAAAAAAATTTTACACGTACAGTGTAAAAAAAAATTTTCAAAATATTTTAATCGAACAAGGTACAAAGTTAATAGATGCGCGCCAAAATTTATAAAGTCACAACTGGTGCAGTAAATGTAAGAACATCACCGCTGGTTTAATATATTGTTGAGGGTGGCAGGAGCTGGTCACAAATAAGCATCAGTTGTATATATGTAACAACTGAGTGTGTCCAGTCAAGTCATATTCAGCTGACGTCACGCTTAACAATCCAGCTCCTGGTTCCTCCTACGGCTGATAATCTCCCAACGCGAGAGGCTTACCTCAGCTGATAGTCTTATCGTTCCCCCTGAACAAAAGACTTACAGCTGATTTAAGCAACAGCTGACAACCTGCAAAATGCGTTAGTGCACCAACAATCAAGGTAATTCAAGAAGACCTAAAATGTTTCTAAAATAAGAAAACTTAGCGTCTGGTAGAGGCTTTGTGAAGATGTCAGCAACTTGCTGATCAGTCGACACATACTCCAGCCGGATGACCTTATTTAGAACATGGTCCCTTATGAAATGATGCCTGATGTCGATGTGCTTTGTTCTTGAATGCAGCATAGGATTTTGGGTGATTGCGATGGCACTGGTATTGTCGCAGAGAATAGGTGCTTCAGAAGCATCGACTCCTCTTTAGCTGGAATTGTATCCAAAGGATTTGAGCACAGCAACTACCAGCTTCTAGATACTCTGCCTCAGCTGTTGATGTTGTGATGGACGTCTGCTTCTTACTAAACCAGGAAATCAGTCGATCCCCTAAAAATTGACAAGTCCCACTTGTGCTTCTACGATCAATCCTGCATCCTGCGTAATCTGCATCACTATAACCGATCATTTGAAAACCTGAGTCTTTGGGATACCAAAGACCCACGTTGGAAGTACCCTTAAGATATTTCAATATTCGCTTTACAGCTATGTAATGCGATTGCTTTGGCTCTGCTTGAAATCTAGCACACATACAGACAGCAACATGATGTCTGGTCTGCTAGCAGTTAAGTATAACAAAGAGCCTATAATACCACGATAAAGCGATACCTCAATGGCAGTTCCAGCTTCATCTTTGTCCAGATTTATCGAAGAGCTCATAGGAGTTGCTGCTGCTGAACTATTTTCCATGCCAAATTTCTTCAGCAGTTCTTTTTTATATTTCGCCTGGTTAATGAAAATTCCATTTTCCAGCTTTCGAACTTGTAAGCCCAGAAAGAACGTCAGCTCCCTCATCATGCTCATCTCAATTTATCCTGCATCAACCCAGTTCCAGCTTCATCTTTGTCCAGATTTATCGAAGAGCTCATAGGAGTTGCTGCTGCTGAACTATTTTCCATGCCAAATTTCTTCAGCAGTTCTTTTTTATATTTCGCCTGGTTAATGAAAATTCCATTTTCCAGCTTTCGAACTTGTAAGCCCAGAAAGAACGTCAGCTCCCTCATCATGCTCATCTCAAATTTATCCTGCATCAACTTAGAGAACTTCTGACACAGTTTGGGGTTAGTTGATCCAAAGATAATGTCATCGACATATATTTGAACTAATAGAATATGGACAGCTTTTACAAATTTGAACGAGGTCTTATATACTGTGCCTATAGTGAAGTCATGCTCGATAAGAAATTGAGATAGTGTATCATACCAAGCTCTGGGTGCTTGTTTCAACCCATACAGAGCTTTATCCAGTTTGTAAACAAAGTCTGGATGTGCATGATTAACGAAGCCAGGAGGTTGTGCAACATACACTTCCTCTGTTAAGACGCCATTAAGAAAGGCACACTTAACATCCATTTGAAAGATTTTAAAGTCTTTGAATGCAGCATAAGCTAAGAACATGCGAATGGCTTCTAATCTTGCTACTGGTGCAAAGGTCTCATCAAAATCTATACCTTCCATTTGTCTAAATCCTTGCGCTACCAGCCTAGCTTTGTTTCTAGTTACTATGCCATCTTCATTCAGTTTGTTCCTAAAGACCCACCTAGTTCCTATGACTAAATGATTACTTGGTCTAGGTACATGTGTCCATACGTTATTACGTTTAAACTGGTTTAATTCTTCTAGCATAGCATCTATCAAGCTGGGGTCAGCTAAGGCCTCATCTATCATTTTAGGTTCTATATGAGATATGAATGTGGAATCAAAATGATCATGCATTAGCTGGCCTCGTGTGCGAACAGGGGATTCAAAATTACCTATGACTTGCTCGGGTGGATGATTTTTATTCCACCGAATATCAAGTCCAATTGGATTTGCTCTTTGTTCCCCCTGTGTCGCTGGCTGGTTTGCAACGGCTGGTTCAACAGACGCCATTTGATGTTGAACATTGTTGGCTTGTGCGTCTGCTACCAGCTGGTGAGATGTACTTGCTGTCAGGCCTCGTGCTCACAACAGATAAACACATGCGAAAGCTATCAAAAAGTGGGTAAAATTTTCGCTTTTAGGCCCGACGGTTTTAAACATATAATTTAAAATACAACGATACTTAAAATAAGTTTCCCAAATCATAAGCATTCAACAACAAAGCATACATAAGTCCAACATGTATCATATTCCCCTACGGGTACAAAAACAAAGCGCAGGGCAACCCCCTGGCTAACTGATACATATATAAATATATGCTATATGCTACTGGGACACACTAGCCACCTCCTGGGGCACCACCAGCTGGGTTGAAACCACGACCAGCTGTAGAACCTGGGTTTCCTGAAAACAACGCAACAAAGAAACAAACCAAGCCCCGGAGGGACATGGGGTCAAACCCCAGTATGGAGAGCAATAATACAACAGAAATAACAGCAAAGGAATAAAATGCAGATGCTATGCATGAGACGCCAAGGAACAATGGAAAGCTCGACCCACAAGGGAGCTAAGGAACTCAAACATAGCTCCAAGAATCATCGACAACGTACAGTGGCCACGGGGTGATAATACAACAGAAATAACAGCAAAGGAATAAAATGCAGGTGCTATGCATGAGACGCCAAAGAACAATGGAAAGCTCGACCCACAAGGGAGCTAAGGAACTCAAACGTAGCTCCAAGAATTTTCAACAACATACAGTGGCCACGAGGTGTGTTCACAGTGTGGTAGT
>KV003555.1:38183-54090 GCA_001598015.1 Dorcoceras hygrometricum | reverse complement strand
GTTTGCAAGTGAATCAGCAGACGCCAATAGATGTTGAGCATTGTTGGCTTGTGCCATTAATACAAAATCAGGTCTCACACTTGCGACTGGTTCATCAGCTGGTGGTATTGATACCAAATGATATGATGTGCTTGCGCCTTGATGTCCAGCTGGTGGTGAAAGAAATTGATAATTTGTGCTACCAGCTGGTGCTTCAGGCGTTGGTCTAGAAACCAATGGAGAAGCGCTTGCGACTTCTTGCGCAACATCTTGTTTATCCACGTCAGTTGGTGCAACATCTGATTGATCGTCGGCTGGTTGATCATTTGTCGCAACACCCCCAGCAGCTGGTACACTTGAGGAATTTGATCCTGCGGCTGATCCACGTTAGTTAAATCAATAACTATTGGATTACCTGTCAGATCTTGTTGAACATTGTTATGCGTTGTGACCACTGCTGGTTGTTCTTCTTCAGCTGATTGTCTTTGTGGCACGTCGTCGTCTGATTCTTCAAGACTTGTTGACTCCAGACGTGAACACAAGTCATGTAGGCTTGCAGCTGAACAAGCTGGTTTCATCAAACACTACGTGTGCTGATTCCTCAACTGTCAAGCTTCGGTTGTTGAAAACTCGATATTCTTTGCTCACGGCTGAATAGCCTAAAGAGATACATGCATCAGATTTTGGTTCAAAAGCTGTTAGATGCTTCTTGCCATTGTTATGAATGAAACATTTACATCCAAACACCCTGAAGTAAGAAATATCAGGTTTCTTGCCATTCCAGATCTCATATGGGGTTTTATCGTGCATCCTATTAATCATTGATCTGTTTTGAGTATAACACGCTGTGTTAACTGCTTCTGCTCAGAATTTTTGTGAAATCCCGGAATAAGCAATCATAGATCTAGCAGCTTATTTTAAAGGCGGTTTCTCCTTTCAGCTAACCCGTTTTTCTGAGGAGTTCTAGCTGCTGAAAGCTCATGCTTTATTCCCAAGTCTTCCAGATAAGAATTTAATTTAAAATTTAGAAACTCAGTACCGCGATCACTTCTTATCCGGTTGAATGAACAAGATCTGTCATTTTATAAACGTTTCAAAAGACGTATCAACTGGTCGACGGTTTTAGATTTTGTTTTTAAAAACAAACCCCAAGTATATTTAGTAAAATCATCAACAACTGCAAGGGTGTAATTCGTTCCCCCTAAGCTCGTTACTGAAATAGGACCAAAAAGATCCATATGCAAGAGCTCAAGGCAACGGGTGGAACGTTTTCCGCCTTTATTTTTGAAAGTAGATTTTATTTGTTTACCCAGCTGACATGCTGCACAGATCTTATCCTTAGAAAACTAATTTTTGGCAAACCAGAAACCATATCATGTTCACTCAACTTGGCAAGTGTTTTGAAGTTTAAATGGTTCATTCTTTGATTCCACAGCCAGCTCTTAGAAGAACCAGCTGCGAGGCAAAAATGCTCAGATTCCAGCTGATCTGACCAATTGATTATGTAGGTATTCCCCGAACGTTTTCCTACCAATACAGTCAGACCACTTGGACTCTGAACCGTTCATGTGTGTTGTTGAAACTGGACTGTATAACCTTTGTCACACAGCTGACTAATGCTAATCAAGTTATAACGAAGATTATCAACAACTAAGACGTCTGAGATAGATATGTTACCGTGGATAAGCTTACCCTTACCCACAGTGTTACCGTATGCGTTATCACCAAAGACTATCTTTGCACCTTTGTATGGAATGACGTCTGATAGCAGCTTTCGATTTCCTGTCATATGTCTTGCACAGCCGCTGTCCAGGTAACACAAGTTTGATACATCAGCTGGTTCGTACCTGTTATCCTGCAATCATAAAAACCAGCTTTTGGTACCCAATTTTACTTGGGTCCAGATCGGATTACCCCTTTCGGGACCCATACTTGAATTACCTTAACAGTTTTTCCAGTATAAGTGTCCGTGAGGGTCTGTGCATAATTACTGTGAGATCTATTGAGTTTTGATTTCATCTTCAGACCACTTAGATTTCTCCTCGGCTGATTCTTTGTCCAACCAGATTTTGCCTTCCTCGAATTACGCCTCGGCTGGTTGGGAACAAAGGACTTGGAACCAGCTTTCGCTTTATCCTTGTCTAGCTTGTTCTTTAGCCAGCTGGGCTTGGAATTCTCAGGTATTTGAAAACCAATACCAGATTTTCCATTATCGCTCAACTTGGGAGAATTCTGGTCATCAAATGTTATCGACTCATAGCAGTCATATATCACGTTGGCTTTGACAACTCATCTTGTTGAACTTGTCATATGCCGGCTGTGATTGAGTATTTGTTTCTCCTTCACTGCATTCACTACTACTGAAACCCAAACCAGTTCTATCGTGTACTGATTTTTGGATTTCATGCAGCTTGTGGAGAGCACGAGCCGATTGATTCCAGGAACTCATTTCCTTAGTTAATTTTTCAACTTCAGCCTTGAGCTCACTCGATTCATTTCTCAACAAATCATTCTCAACTGCCAGCTTATTCAACTCAATCTTCAAGCTGTCAATATCCTCAAGCTCATCAGAACTTGATTCAATCGAACTATTTTTCAGACTTATGTTTTCAGCTTTAGCTTCCTCGAATGAGTGAGAAAGCTTCCTGTACTCTTTGACCATGTCATTAAGTGCACTGACAAGGTCTTCTCGTGTAAATTCAACATTGGAGAAGTCAAATACCTCGTCTTCTGAAGTTTGATCAGCCATGAGACAGTGAAATTCCTCCTGTTCACTATCACTTGATGAGGAGCTGCTGGATGAAGATTCTGAATCAGTATCCGCACAGCTCTTGGTGCTTTCCTCAGCCACCAATACTTTATGATCATGATTGCGGCTGGTCCTCTTATCTCCTCTAGTCCTCATCCGTCTGTCTTTCAATCTTTCTTTGGATCTGTCGACAGCTCTTTCTTCTGTCTTGTCTTCTCGCTTGTATCGATCCTCCTTCTTGTCATCCCTCCTATATCTATCATCTGATCTCTTGTCGTCTCTGGATCTGTCCTCCTTTCTTGGCCTATTGCAATCAGCTGCAAAGTGCCCTGGACGATCACAGTTATAACATTTCATATCAGAAGCAACTTTATCAGATTTATAATTATTGTAAGGAGTAGAAGGGTTATAGGATCTTCTCAAGTATTTCCCAAACTTCTTAACGAAGAGGGACATGACGTCGTCGCTAAGTTGATCAGCTGTTTTGCTTGTGCTTGGAGAGCACTGTTTAGTAGTTGCGGCTGCCAGAGCTTTCGTTTGCTGGGATGTTGATGGTCCAGCTTCTGCTCTTGTCTCCAACTCGAATTCATAGGCTTTGAGGTTGGCAAACAAGTCATGCAGCTCCAGCTTGTTCAATCTTTGGATTCACGCATCGCCATGGTCTCACATACCACTCTCTGGGTAATGCTCTCATCACCTTCAGCGCCAACTCTCTGTTACTGTATTCTTTGCCCAAACTATTTAGCTCAATCACCACGGCGCTGAACCGCTCATCGAACTCTGTCATTGTTTCTCCATCTTTCATTTTGATGGACTCAAACTTCTGCTGAGCCACCGTCAGCTTGTTCTCCTTCGTCTCGTCACTACCCTCACAGATTTGAGTCAGCTTTTCCCAAATGTCTTTCGCTGTGGTGCAGGTTTTTATTTTGCTGAACATGTTTTTGTCCTTGTCCAGCGTCTTGTAAAGGATATCCCTTGACACATTATCCAAGTTGGCTTTCTTTTTGTCTTCACTTGTATACTCATGTCTGGCCTTCTCAAGGAATTGAGGCTCGCCATTGGATATAGCAAACGCTAGATTGGGCTTCATAATCTTCAGCGGCCCTTCAGTGAGGACCACCCACATTTCATCATCTAGAGCAGCCAGATGCGCTTGCATGCGTATCTTCCAGTCATCATAATCTTCTCTGGAGAACAAGGGAATCTTGTTGTGAGAAGTAGACATATTGATATATAATAAAGCACGAAAGATAACTGTTCAATACTGAGATACACAGGCTCTGATACCAATTGATAGGATCAATATGGTTCGAAATCAGCTGCAGGAGTTCATAAGGGGGGGGGGGGTTGAATGAACTCCTACTGTTTTAAAATTTTCGAAACCCTTAAAACAATTTTACAAGCGCCTTGCTTAACTTAAATCCGAGTTATCAGATTTAAGGTATCTCAGTTTAGCAGCTGATCTCTTGGCTAACAAATATTGTGCGGAAATAAGCCAATCGATCAGTGAACAGTAAAACGATAAATAGATGCGTTAAATAAAAGATTAGGGTCAAGAGTTTGTTTCTGGAAGTTCGGATATAAATATCCTACGTCTCCCATTCTTCCTTTTCAGGAAGGTTCCACTAGGATTACAGGCCTTATGCAACACACCCAGTCACTGAGCCTCGCTCAAAGTGAACTCCTAGCAACACCACAATCTAAAGCGCAGACGCAGCTGCTGGTTTTACAAGTGAATGAAATTTTTCGAACGGCTTTTAGGAGCACGTTCATTACAGACTCAAATGATATAACAATGAATACAATACTATGAGACTGTAAATCCTCTGATTTCTTTTACAAGCAAATCGATTCAGCTAATGTGAATCAGAGGATGACTCGAAGGTATTTCTATGAATATCAACGGTTGTTTTTCTTCAAGAGTTTGAGCTTTGTGAATATGGCTTCTGTAGAGTATAAGCTCGAGAATAGTTGAGACTCAAAATTAGCAGAGTAACGGCATGTAAACAATAGCGAGAGCAAGAGAATTCTTCAATCCAAACTTCTGCTATTTATAGTCTTCGATCTCAACGGTCATTAATTTCTTGAAAGGCAACAAAATCTCCTTTTGAATTTCTGTCAATTCGTACGCCGTAAATCCTGCTCCACCAAGAGGCAAGTCGCACAATGTCAGAGCAAATTTGGCGTCGTTCCATATTTGTGCAAACGCCGTAAACCGCCCTCTGGTATAGTGTACTATTTACCTATAATAGTACAGATAATGTTCCCTCAATTAAAGCACATGTACGATTCAATCTCCACCTTTGATTTCCTCTGATATGAACGTTTGAATCGAGCGAGCGATTATGCAACAACTGATTACTTGTACCTCTTAAAGATATGCAACGGCTGATTGCTTTCAACGCCTGGAAATATGCACCAGCTGATCGCTTGGAATATCTACCTTTTATAATGTATCGGCTGGTTGCAACGATTAAGAGAAGCAGCGACTGGATCAAGAGAATACTGTAGCCATCTGCTGATTTGAGTGCCTGTCTGCTGAATTACGTTGACTATTGAAGTAAACAACTGTCTGCTGATATTTCACTGTAGCCATCTGCTGAATTAACAACGCAACCTCCAACGACTGAATTTTAGCGCTAGTTCAATACACTGTCGTTTTAACATATTTGAACGCGGTCGTTTTGAAAAATCCAAACGCTGTCGTTTTGCAATCCTTAACAAAACACGCTAACTCTCAAATGCTTGCGCCTGCAACTAAAGCAACTGTCTGCTGATATGCTCTGGAAGAATCTACCTGCTGGTTACCTCTGAAAAGTCCAACTGCTGAAAACAAACCAACTACTGATCTGCTGAATTCTTTCATCTGCTGAATTCCTCCGAATAGACCAACTGCTGAACATCAACCCGTCGACTAAAAAATGTTCTCCTGTAAAATTCACCGTCTGGTTTTCCAGTAGCAACTAGTCTTATTTTGTTATCACCAAAACTAATAAATTTTATCCTAACATAATTGAATTCACAGAATATCTTCCGCTTTTCTCAAACTCTGTCATTTGCGCTATTATTACAGCACATCCATCGTAAGAGGTCTTGGCATCCACAGATCTCGTGCAATCTGTCAACTCGACAGCATAAATATTGCTGCACCTTTCACTCTTGGTCCAGTGCTCTGCTATTCAAAAAAATCATTACTCCTCCTATCTTTATAGAGTGATTTTTAAAATCTTTAAAACTATTTTGTAGCACAGACAAGCTTATGCAGAAAACGTCTATAAGAGCAGAAAAAATTTTAAAGACGTTAAAAGATTTTCAATTTAATATGCACTTTCAAAAACAACCTGCTCTGATACCAATTGATAGGATCGTTGCGTGGGGTGCCTTTATGTAACGCCCCAAAATCCAGATTACGTGAGAATGAATTCATGACTAGGGGAAAAATATTTTTAGATGATTACATGCCATCTTATTTGATTTATTTATGATTTTATGCTGCATGGTGTGCATGACTTGTTTTTCAGCCTATTTTAGTTACGGACGCGTGGACGAGATTAGGGTCGACCGGAATTAAAATAATTTGAGATTTAAAGTTCCTAGATTTTTAAGAATGAATTTATTTTATTTTAAACAACAATTCCTGAAAATTTGAGTTTTTATAATTATTTTGGATGGGGACCCGTTTTTCGCCTATACGGGCTGGTATATTGAATTTTAAGGTTTTTTAAACTTTTAGGAGGCTTCAATTTCGAAAATATCTAATCTTTAAAGCCAAGTTTTGAGTTTTAATTATCCTTTTCAATTAAATGGAGGGGCTAGCATGTCATTTTTCATTCATTTACTTAATTACATCAATGGGGGTCAAATTAGTCTCATTCATTTTCATAACTCCAAATTGAATCAAAAACCTAGCCTCCCAATATCCCATCAGCCATCCCACTCCCTTCCGCTCAAGCAAAGTTTCGAAATTTCCATCCCCTTGGTGAATTTTGGTGATCCGAAGCCGGTGGTGCCCCGATCTCGCGTCTACAACGTCGGTAACTCGCAGATCTCTATTCTCTCCAAGCCAGGAATGTAATATCTATTCCTTTTCTCACCATTTAAGCCATAGTAAGCTGTTTTTAATGAAACCTTGCATGAATTGTATGTGATTTTTTTAGATCAATGCATAACGTTTGAGATCCATGCATGTTTCATAGTTTTCAAAACATTTTTGATTCGTTTCTTGTGATGCTTCGGTCATTATCGGTTCATGGGGATTAGTTTATGGTCTAAGGGTGATCCAAGTAGTTAGTAAATCGAGTTAGGTTCACGTAGGTCCAAACAGAAAGCGATTTGGTCAAGAAATGAATTAGTTATGAATTTTATGATCAGCATGTGTCCTGCCTGGTCGTCTGTGCGCGACAGCAGAGTAGTTGGGATTGGGTAAGTCGTTCTATATAGTCTGTGTGATGAAGGTTAATTTCATGAGATATCCCATTGAGTTAGGGTCATGTAGGTCCAAACGGGGGGCGATTTGATCGAGAAACGAATTAGTTATGAATTTTATGGCTAGTACGTATCTTGGTTGCAGTCTGCACGCAATCAGTGAGCTTGCGGGCGTCGGTTTGGTCACATACTGTATCAATTTTTTAATTTTGTTTGTTCCAGTACCTAGTATATTTAGTTAGGGTGATGTGGGTCGAATAAGAGAGTGATTTGTATAAGAAATGGATTTTTAATAATTTTTACCGTTTTGTCGCTCGAAGTGAGCCGTGTCGGGTCATTTTTGTGAAAATTAAGATTTCGAGTCTTAGGGGCTGCTAAAGTTCGTGGATGATTTTATTTGATGTTTTAAGCATCAGAGCCATGAACCTTAATGAATTTAGAACCTCTTCATCCTAGAATTATCAAGACTATCATAGATAAACCCTCAACCTTGTGACTAGGTGGTTGGAATTATGTTGGTAAGCTGTGATTCCGTTGGTAAGCCTGTGTTGGTGTTCCCGGTCTGCGTTCCCATACTACCACACTAAACCATAAGTGTTAAGATTAATCTGTCTTAGTCAAGATGGCTTTAAGATTAAGAAATCTATTTTCGTTAGGATCTACCTCTAGATCCCAGAACATAGTTCAAAGTACAGAGACTCATATGCCTATAGATTATTCAAACTGGACTATACCAGAAGAACAAATAGAGAACATATACAAAATAGGATTTACAGATTTCAAAACTGCCTTCTCTGTTAAAACTCATGAAGAAACCTTATCTATACAAGAAGACTCTCAAAGTATCGCTCTTTTAAATAACACAACAATTCAAAAATACATTCAAAAAAATTATCGATATCTACATTTTGGTCTAATTCAAATAGCTGTTAAACCATTAGTTCATATCGGAGTTGATACTCCAATTTACTTAGCCCTAAGAGATAAAAGACTTAAAAGATATCAAACATCTCTTTTGTCTATGATCCAAACTAATATTTGTAATGGACCAATATACTTTAATTGTTCACCAAATTTCTCTGTAGATCTTACAGATCTTATGATTCTAGATTCTTTAATATTAGATGTTCATATCCAGGGAGATGAATTTCATCCCTGTAAGAACTTTGCAATAATTTACAGAGTCTATTTCAGACTACTGTCTTCTCAACTAAATCCTAAGTACAACAGACTGCCTTTTTCAAAGGAAGAAACAGTTCTGCTACAAATTGATGCTGAAAGACCTACGGTCTTTACACCAAAGAGATTAAAATGGAATGAAATAACCATCCCACAACAATTTATAATTAATACTCCTCAAATTCCTAGAAACATAGAACGTAGAGATATCTCTCAAATAATTGAAGAAGAAGATGGCAAAATTACAATTAAATTTAATTCATCTAAACAATCTACTCCTACTCCAGTTTTACGCAGATCTCAATCACGTCACTCATTTTCAACTTTTTCTAAATCCACTTCAAAATATGATTTTGTTACACCTATTCCAAAGGTTCTGCTACAAATTGATGCTGAAAGACCTACGGTCTTTACACCAAAGAGATTAAAATGGAATGAAATAACCATCCCACAACAATTTATAATTAATACTCCTCAAATTCCTAGAAACATAGAACGTAGAGATATCTCTCAAATAATTGAAGAAGAAGATGGCAAAATTACAATTAAATTTAATTCATCTAAACAATCTACTCCTACTCCAGTTTTACGCAGATCTCAATCACGTCACTCATTTTCAACTTTTTCTAAATCCACTTCAAAATATGATTTTGTTACACCTATTCCAAAGCCTCGATCAGGCCCTTCATCACCTCAGAATTATTCTCCTCCCACATCTCCTTCAATCTCCAGTATGGTCATGATGATCACCTCTGGAAAGCTTTCAACCCAGATTTCGACTATTTAAATGAAGAAATGAAAGATGTATTTCATAATGAAAAAAGAAAATGGTATGAAAAATTAGATGAACATATTAAGGAAAACATTCACAATGAATGGCTTCAAAAAATGAATACAATAAAATCAAATATCCCTTTTTATACATTTTTAATAATATTTTTATCTGCCGAAGGTTTTAACGATTTCCAAAATAAATCTGTCATACAAGTCAATACAACCCTTCATAAAAAATGGACTCTTAGTACTAATGAAACTGTTACTGATGTTCATCCACCCCTCCAATCATTACAATTACATACTGTCAAAGGCGATGTCATTGCTGATCCTTTTAAACGAGGACGCAATGATAAAGAACCAATCACTACCGATGATATTAATAAAATTTTTCAACAAAACAATTACTCTAACCAAATCCTTAAAACTATAGCTAACCAAGTAGACCATATATCAAATAATCTACCCCAAGCAAAACCATCAATTTTTAATGATACCACAGCAAAACCTTTCTTCCAAACAAAACCTCTTCCTGTTACTAAAGATAACAAATCAGTTTCAATACTAATACTGATTTCCTATTAAATAAAATCTCCACAAAATTATCAGAAATTGGTACATCGGGAAGCAAAATTAATTGTGTCGAAACCAATAACGATAGGGATAATCAAACTGATTCCTAAAATCATTCTGACTCCAACTCAGAATCCGACGAAGAAGTCAATATCCTTGAAAATCCTTTCACGGATGAAGAAGATCAAATTAATAAGATATTTAATAGACGTAGAAGATTTAACAACAGCTATAATAATAATACTCGTAATTATTATCAACGGCCTATGCCTGTTGATATTGGTTATGAAGAAAGAAACCAATTCAAAAGCACAAAGTATGATGGTCAATCGATAGTTGAATGGAACATAGATGGAAAGTCTGAATACGAAATCCTCAATACCTTACAAGAAATGGGAATGGCTAGAGCAGCCTATAAAATCAAAGGCCAAGATGAAGAAACTGCTACACTCTTGATTATTCAAGGGTTCACTGGTCAACTCAGAAATTGGTGGGATAAAGCTTTATCCCTAGAAGCAAAATTAAATATATTGAATCATACAATTCAAAATGAGGATGATAATGGTATTATCACTGAACAAAATAACTCATGCGAAATTTTAATAGTTACTATATCTATGTATTTTATTGGGAATCCAAATGAAGAATTCAATTCTTCAAAAATCATCCTGACAAATCTTAAATGTCCTTCTTTATCCGACTATCGTTGGTATAAAGATGTTTTCTTAACTCAAGTTCTTCGCCGAGAAGACTCTAATATGTCTTTTTGGAAAGAACGCTTTATCATGGGATTACCTCGTCTCTTCGGGGAAAGAATAATTCATAAATTAAAAACAGCCGTAGGAAGTGAAGACATTCCTTTCGGAGATATGACATTTGGTCAATTGTTTGCCTTTATTAAAAAAGAAGGTTTATCCTTATGTTCTGAACTCAAACTTCAAGCCAAATATAGATCTGACCGAACAACGACTCGTAAAGAGTTGGGTAGCTTTTGTTCAATGTTCGGCTTAATGAACATAGATCCCCCTTCTATCCGAAGGAAGAAGAAACAAAAAACTTTTAGATCATATGATAGAACATCAAAATTTACTAATCCGAGATTCCGTAAATATAAAAGACCTAACCCAAAGTCAAATACATTAAAATGTTGGAATTGTAACCAACCAGGACATACGTCAAATAATTGCACTAAAAAACCAAAGAAACCCCATAAAAAATATAATAAACCAAAAATTAATGAATTAATCGATGATATTCCCAGTGATACTAGTAATTCAACAAAAGATGAAACCGAATCTGAAAATGAACAACCTTCAAAAGGTATCTGTCATTTATGTGTCATTTCAAAAGATAAAAGAGAAGCAATTCTTGATTTAGTTCAACAAATTCCAGATCAAGAAATTCAAAAACAATATCTTAATAAATTAAAAGACTTAATAATAGAAGAATCAAGTTCAAAACGTGACCCTGTCAAAGAACATTTCAGTCTAAACACTCTGTTTAATAAGTATCCTCAACCGAGTATTCTAAAACAAATTACTACAAAAGATTTACAAACAGAAATCAATATGCTTAAAAAACAAGTTAATCAACTTCAAAAAGATCTTTTTTCGTTAAGGGAAAAAGATTTGGAATTAGAAACAAAATTATTACTCATCAGCTCAACCCAACCAACACCAGAAAATATTGATGAAATCAACCTAGATCCCCTTAATCAAACTTCACCAAGTAATTTCATCAACTCTATACAAAAAATAGAATTCCAAAAATGGTATGTCAACATAGATCTTGTTATCAATGATTTCAAGATCACTCTCATAGCCCTTGTTGACTCTGGGGCAGATCATAATGTCTTACGTGAAGGAGTAATACCATCAAAGTACTATGAAAAAACTACAGAAAAACTTTATACTGCTAATTCAAAACCTCTCGATATAAGATACAAATTATCAAATGCTCACATCTGTAATAATGGTTACTGCTTCAAAAATGTGTTCAACCTTGTCCGTGACATATCACAAGATATGATTCTCGGCACTCCCTTCCTCACACAAATATATCCTTTTCAAGTAAATGATAAAGGTGTGTTTACAAGAATTCACGGTCGACATATCCTTTTCCCTTTCATAACCCCTGTCAAACAAAAAGAAATATTATTATTACAACATTCTTCAATATTTAAACAAATAAATATCATACACCACAAAAAATTACATCTTCATTCTTTAAAAGAAGAACTTCCTTACCTCAAAATTGAAGAACAGTTATTTGATCCTCATATCAAACAGAAAATCACTGAACTAGAACATTTTATCACAAATCAAATATGCAGCGACCTTCCAAATGCCTTTTGGGAACGAAAAAGTCATATAGTAACTCTTCCTTACGAAAAGGATTTCAATGAAAGAAACATCCCCACAAAAGCTCGACCCATACAAATGAACCAAGAATTTCTACACCACTGCCAAAAAGAAATTCACGATCTCTTATCTAAAAAACTAATCAGACCTTCAAAATCACCTTGGAGTTGTTCTGCCTTTTGCGTAGTCAAACAAGCAGAATTAGAACGTGGAGTACCACGTCTGGTCATCAATTACAAACCTTTAAACAAAGTTCTACAATGGATTCGATATCCAATCCCAAATAAAAGAGATTTGATCAATAGATTACATTCTGCCAAAATATTCTCCAAATTTGATCTTAAATCTGGTTTTTGGCAAATACAAATAGCTGAAGCAGATCGTTACAAAACAGCTTTCACAGTTCCTTTTGGCCATTACGAATGGAACGTAATGCCTTTTGGACTAAAAAATGCTCCTTCTGAATTTCAAAGGATTATGAATGACATTTTCAATCCTTATAGCTCTTTCAGTATCGTTTACATAGATGACATTCTTATTTTCTCCGATAATTTAGACCTGCACTTCAAACATCTCAGACATTTTCTCCAAATCATTAAACAAAATGGCCTCGTACTCTCTCAAAAGAAAATGAAATTATTCCAAACTTCCATTCGTTTCTTAGGTCATGATATTACGAAAGGACTAATTAAACCAATCCAAAGAGTTATTCAATTTGCTGAAAAATTCCTTGATCAGATTAAAGATAAAAGTCAACTTCAAAGATTTTTAGGATGTCTTAATTACATAGCTGAATTTTTTCCTAATTTACGCCAACTATGTCAACCTTTATACACCCGTCTCCAAAAAACTCCCCCACCATGGACTGAACTCCACACAAGTATAGTTAAGGATATTAAGTCTAAAGTTCAAACATTACCATGTTTAGGCATACCTAATCCTATAGCATTTATGATAGTTGAAACAGATGCCTCTGACATAGGATATGGAGGTATTCTCAAACAGAGATTAGAATCCCACGAACAATTAGTTAGATTTCATTCTGGTCTCTGGCTTGGCCCTCAAAAAAATTATTCCACTATCAAAAAAGAAATTTTATCTATTGTTCTTTGTATTTCAAAATTTCAAGATGATCTTTTTAATAAAAGCTTTCTTTTACGTGTCGACTGCAAATCTGCAAAAGAAGTCATTTTAAAAGACGTTCAAAATCTTGTTTCAAAACAAATTTTTGCCCGGTGGCAAGCCATACTTTCTGTTTTTGATTTTGAAATTGAATTTATCAAAGGGAAAGATAATTCTCTTCCTGACTTCCTAACCAGAGAATTTTTACAAGGCCAAAAACATTTTATTGCAGATGGACCCGTCAAAGCCAAAAATTCAAACTGCTAAAGACTATGAACTCCCAAAAATTACTACAAAAGAGTTGGTTCAGTTATCTCAACCAACCACTCCTACCAAAACACCCTCTCAAAGGCCTTCCGGCCCTTTCCCTCCTCTTACTTCAAATTTCAATAAATTTAGCCCTCTTCAAAATTTACCTGAATTACCTTACAAATCTGTTTTAGCCTCCTCTTCCAAACAAATTCAAACTTCTTCTCCAACACCTATCGATAATGATGATTTCAAATATATTTCAAAACCTTGGCCCGAAAACCTTGGGTTTTCACCTTATACGGATTTTCCTCAAAATGTCAAGAAGCAAGACTACTTGCGCAAAAGATTTCCCCCTACTCAATACTGGGAGTCTACAGACCCAGTCAAACGTCAAAAGTTCTATGAACTTATTCTTGTGGACACTAATTCTGTTGAAATTGTCCACCATAAGGATCCCAAAGGTACAATTATTTATTCAAAATGTATTATCAAACAAGTGATCACTTCGTCCCATTGGGATGAATATCATACCCAGCCTATTAACACTTTCAAACTTCGTGACTTCTCTGTTCATTTTGAACCAACTTCTTTCAATTATATCGATTATAAACATGCTTGGTTCAAAACCTTTTATTTTAGACCTTTCTCTCATTCATGGTTTTTTACCTTCCACTCTGGTTGTGATTCAAATTTCCCGGTATGGTTCTATGAGTGGTGGAAACTCATGGGATCAGACTCTTCAATTTTGCCCCGAGACGTCAAAAAAGGCCTCGAGGTCTATTCTGAATCCTCGTGCTTACCAAATTTTCAAAAACCACTAAAATTCCATGCTGAATTTAAAGTCCCATGGATTTTCGCTTGGGATTTTGATTTCCAAAAACTTTACCCTGATCCTGTCCCATTTTCATTAATTCGAATCCATAAAATCAAATGGTGGGGCCGTTATCAAACCCACCTCTGTAATGAGCAAGTGGTTCGCCACTTCCTGTCCACTGGTCAAAAGCCTAAATTTTCTTCTGATCAAAAACAAAAGGCTCCAGCCCAAGAGAAACCAAAGATCAAACACCATCCAAAGAAGCCTTCGACTCGGCTCAAAATTCTTTCTGGAAACAATGCAAAGACGACCCAGACTTTCAAAATCGATTTTTTGAATTCATGTCTCAATGTTCCTCCAAATCTGGAAAGTCTGAAGAATCGGTTTCCTCCGACCCTTATGGCGGCCCCGCTTCCCAGGACCCATTTGATATTTAAATCAAAGGAAGTTTCAAAAAAAAAAAAAAAAATTTTTTTTTTTGGCCAGATGTTTCTCTGTGAAACGCGTGCCACCTTTGTCATATTTTATTCAAATTTCTTGTGGCCGACAGCATCTTCAAAAGTCCTGTGTATTCAATAGCTATGATCACAAGCCAACAAAATCCAGCTCAAAAGTGATGTATGGTACAAGACAACTTGCAAAAGAAGTCAAAAGCAGTTATTGTATCGTACAAGCTACCTCAAAAGAAGTGTATAATGGAAGCCAGCTGTTGGATTCCATTGGAAGCTTTCATAATATTTTCATTATAAATAGAGAGTTATGGTTTTTTCATAGGCAGAGCGAATTTAGTTCAGTTTCTAAATCTTGTATCTGCTTGTATTATCTACTACCTTCATCCGCTACAGCTTTCTGCAAATTTCAATTGTAAGATTTTAAAGTTTTATAAAAGTTTCAATTCAAGTTTCTATCTTCTGTTTTTATAATTGATCCTGTCTTTATTTGTCGTGCTTCTTTATATATGAACATGTCTATCTCACACAACAAAATTCCTTTGTTTTTGAGGGAAGAGTACGACGACTGGAAGATTAGGATGCAAGCACATCTGGCGGCCATGGATGATGACATGTGGTATGTCATCACAAAAGGACCGTTGAAAATCATGAAGCCTAATCTTGCTGTTGTCGTAACAAGTGGCGAGCCTCAGTTTCTTACGAAAACCAGACAGGAGTACACGAATGAAGATAAGAAAAAGGCAAACCTCGATAACATGGCCAAGGTCATCTTATTCAAGACGCTGGACAAGGACAAGAATATGTTCAGCAAGATCAAGAACTGTGCCACTGCTAAAGAAATATGGGAAAAGCTGACCCAGATCTGTGAGGGCAATGATGAAACTAAAGAAAACAAACTTACTGTGGCCCAGCAGAAGTATGAGGCAATCAAAATGAAAGATGGAGAGACAATGGCGGAGTTTGACGAGCGTTTCAGTGCTGTGGTGATCGAGCTGAATAGTCTTGGCAAAGAATACATCAATCGTGAACTGGCGCTGAAAGTGATGAGGGCACTGCCAAAGGAATGGGATGTAAAAACAATGGCAATGCGAGAGTCCAAGGATCTAAACAAGCTGGAGCTTCATGATCTGTTCGCCAACCTCAAAGCATATGAGTTCGAACTGGAAACAAGATCAGAAGCTGGTCCATCAACCTCCCAGCCAACAAAAGCTCTTGCTGCTACAATTGC